>CDEZ01022634.1:1318-12131 GCA_000826365.1 Acanthamoeba royreba | reverse complement strand
CAGCGTCCCCTACCCAAGAGATCCCCTACCCAAGAGTGTCGTACCTAACTCTTCAGAAAGTGCAGAGATACTCTTCTGACGGGAAGGATCAGCTTGATCAAGCGACTGAAGCAAAGCACCAATCTGCGCCAACTGCTCACGGATGCATGTTAGTGTATTATAGAGGACTTACGGAGTGGCATGATGATGTGCAACCTCAACAAACCACACAGAGTCAAGTGGCACATCTCTGATCGATGTCGCATCCAGAGAGTATTTTTGAAGAACTCGTTTCTATGATCAGGTAGCGAGGGCATTGTAAGATATGGTTCAACAAGAGCAAAGAGAGTAGAGTAGGTATGATACCCCACGTTCATTGAGATTGTCAAGGATTCTGTTGTCCAAATGGCCTTGTCCTGCTTTGATCAATGCTCTTATCTTCTGGTACTCCCTGCGTGATCAAGTTAACAATGCTGTCTATCATGATTCATGAAGAGAGATCCCTACTGAAACGAGGGCAGCAAGCTCTCCTGATCCAGCTAGAAGGAGGAATGATAGTGAATCAGTCAGCACCAGAGGTCTTGCATGGATCATCTGTGGTGGCCAAACATCGTACCATAGCAAGAGCGTGGATGGTCAGTGACCTTGTTCTCAGTTCTTGAATGCGCTCGTTGATCACTGAACACAAGTCTTGGAATTCATGGGCCAGGTGCGAGCTACGGACCCGACTGTCTCAATGAGAAGACAAGAATGTATTCTGCAAAGCAGAAGGTGTACCTGAGATGGGGACAGATGCGCTCCACCTCTTTGACCTGATTCAAGATTTCGTTGATCAAGACGTGAACGTAGACACAGTTTTCCACCCTTGGCAGAGGTAAGAGACGCTGTGAGCAAGGAGGAGAAGATGATGGTGATAAGAACTACTCACTTTGTTGTGATGTGCTTGCGGTAAACCTGCCAACAGCCTTGTGCCACTCCGACCAGATCAGTCTCTGTTCTTTCCAACTTGCCCAAAGCCGACCCCGTCACCTGCACCAACAGGATGATCGTGGCCAATGTCAGTTTGATCAATCAAGAGCAAAAAGGGAAGCAGGTTGGTGGCTCACCAAGCAGGTGGAAGAGAAGTTCATGAACACGGCAATGAGAGTCTTCCATTCTTGTACTGCATTCATTCTCATCTCCACCTGGGATAACGCCTCCTGGAGGATTGTAAGTGAAGAGGTTTCGCCATCCAGGTTCACATCATGCTGGGCATCCATACCTGCGGCAACTGAAATAGTTCATTGGCTTGCAGTTGGGCCAACATGCATTCCATCCAGTCCTGAATGTTCTTTATCTCGTCTTTGAGAGCAAGGAACACCTTTTGCATTCTATTTCTGATCATCAAGTCCATGTGTTCCTTGATTCGTTGCAGCACCACGTGCTGGTTTGACTCATTAAGCTTCTCCATACAACGAAGACGCTGAATGATTCTGCATTCATTGTGATGAAAGTCAGTGATGATGAGCTGAACTCCATTAAGCAAGTTGAGCTAGTACCGCTCGGTTTGTGCACATAGTTCCCATGGATGAGCATGATTGCGCTGAGAAGCAGCTTCAAGCAGGAGTGGTATCATCATCAGCATCTGTGCAAGAGGTGCTCTTCATCAATCAGCACTATACAACGGAATCAAAGATGCACTGAGGTCAATGTGTTCACCTGATTGATTTGGAGATTGAGCTGGGCAATTGGCTGCTTCTCGACCTGAAGCATAAGGTTGGCCTTCCAGTTTGTCCAGTGCTCCTGAATCTGCTGAAGCTTCTCCACTTCAACCATGATCTCGGGCTTGTGTACTGACCAATCCTCCAGCTTGCCGGTGAGCGAATCCAGCCGGCTCAGTATGAGTTGGGCAGCCTTGTTCCATTCATCGACCATCCGAGGGAACAAGCGGCTGTCCATAAACTGATCAAAGTGCTCTCTGGCTTCTTCGTTCTTCCGCATCAGTGAAAACAGCTCATCGCGCATCCTGATCATGTCTTGGAGACTGGCCGCAGAGAGGGATGATTGCGCACATTCCTGATGGTCATGAATCACATGAATGCAGATGAGACAATCAATGCATTCGAGTAGAGAGGAGACGAAGAGGAGCCGGGTACGAGCCAAGAGTTGACGAAGACAAGAGGCAGGTTCTTATCCAAGTCCTTGATGCGTTGGACCATTGAGTCCCTGCGACTTCTGAGGTTGTTTGGATCGCCGAGCCACTCCTTGCTAAGCAAGGACATTGCCTTCCCATGTGCACAGTCAGTCAAGCATGTCCGTGTGATGGAACGAGGATGAAAGATGAGGGAAGAGACCTCTGCGCTTCCAGCGAGGAAGGAGGCCAGATTGGCCAACCAGTCTCGAGTCATCCTGATCTTGTCGTTATCTCTATCAATACGAGCCTCGTTCCACGTACGGTTATCAAGGCCCGTGAGCGTGCTCATAACTTGATCAATCCGTTTCTCGCATGAATCGAGCACGGCTTCGATCTGTTGAAAACCATCTCTGTGCATACTTACAAACCGCGAAACGAGCACAGCTTGCGTCTCTTCTGCGCGCTTGCGTGTGGACACTGATATGATCGAGAGAGGGAATAAAAACGGACACCTCCTCCAATCAACGGAACAGGCAGGTGCCAGTACCACACTTCAGGTCTGGAATGGCGTTAGCCAAGTACCGATAGGTACTCTCGACAACTTGGGCAGGCAGCCCAGACTGAGCTCGGTTTATCTCCTCCTCCACATTGATCACCAACTTGAGCTCACTGTGGTCATCATTAACAAAGCGGATCGATGATTAGAGTTGACCCATCATCAAGTGTTTTAGAACTCGACTTACTTGGCCAATGCCTGGAAGGCATCCGGAGCCGCTGCGTCGTCGGGAGCAATGCTGAGGACTTCCTCCAAGAGCGTGCCAGCACGCTCAACCACTCTGTGCCGTCATCATCAGTGTCGGAGTTAAAAGCAATCCAAGGATATCCCTATCTCCGACGTACTCTGGACCCGTCATCTCACTGTCTCTTTGGTTGAGTTCCTCCCAAAGTGCATGGATCTTGCCCTGCGTGTCTGTGATGAGCCTTTTCCAGAGTTGTTCCATGCTTCTTGCCAGTATCGATTGCTCTTCTTCGGTCAAGCGTTGCCTACATGCGTAGAAAAGGATCAGATACATAGCGATGACGTGGTGAATTCAGAGATATCAGCAGCAGTACGCAGCAGTGAAGTTACGAAGAAGAATGAGCTTCTCGTGTACATCATCGAGGGAGGTCAGTGACTGAATGCCCAACAAGTTGAGTCGACCATGGAGCCGCTTCTGGATGAGCAAGAGTCGATTCTCGCGCATTGCCTCGCAAACCTTGATGCCTTCCTCTAGAACGGTTTCATCGTCACTCAGGCATCTCTAGTGTGATGCACACCGGCCATCAGAGTCATCAGCATTCCTCCTCCGGTACCGTGTGTGCATGAGGTCTATACAAACCTTGGGTATATCATTGTGTAAGGCTGCACAGCGCCCAAGTGTGTCAGTCCACAGGCGGCTTTCTAGCTCATCCTCGCCGGTCCACAGGCTACTGTCCGCGTGGCTGGTGTGCCATTCACGTGCCAGCGCGACAAGCTTGCCCAGCACGAGACAGACCATCTCACAGATCCTCTTGAGAATGCTGTCCACCTTCTCTAGGGCCCATGACGTCTTGGCTGCCATGATCATGTAGTCAGCCAGCTGGTTCGAAATTCACAAGAGAATGGAGGAAAGGAGGTCAAACCCGAGAAGACAGGGAACCAGCTGAAACCCTTGGACATAGCAGACTCGCACAGCGCCATCAGAGGTGGCCTCGATTGTCGAATAGCATGCAACCTCTGGAGCAGCTCCTTCAGGCCCCACTCGAGAGGAGGTCGCTCTGCTTGGTCTGCTCCGATTGTCCTCTGCTGCATGATGTCTTCTGCCTCCTTAACCATGCGATCTAATTCTATATTGGCCCTCTGCAGGGCCTGCAACTGAAGCACGTCCCTGAAGTGTAGGAACCACCATACAGCAGCACAACGCTTGAGAATGAAGCATTGACGTACACGTTTGATGAGAAGAACGTACTCGCGAGAGTAGTAGCTTTCAGAATGGTAGGGTTCATCCAATTTATCAATGGATTGTTTGATCTGATCACACACTACACCGCCAGTCATGAGAAGAGAGACACACAGACCCGGTTGATGCTGCAGCGTGAAAGAGGTACCTTTATCGAGAGTCTCTGCAAGGGTTGGGTAAGAGGGATCCGGTCCAGTTTTCTGAAAGGGTGAATGTTCAATGATCATGGCCAACTCATGATGGAGGAGTGCACGTGTGTACCTGAAGCAGAATGTGTGTCTGATTGAGCAGAGAGGCCAAGTGAACGCAGCCGTTGGCCATCTTCTCTGAAGTCCGTGCTGGATGTGTTGATGTGGTGAGTGTGTGATTCGTGAGCAGCTGCTCCATGACGATGTGAGGATGACACATGGTACCATCATTTTCCACACCCGAGGCCATATACGCTTCATGCACTGCGATCTGCGCATTCATGGCTTCAGTAGACGGGCGAAGATCGATGAATCTCAACACATTGCGGGTCGACAGCATCAGAAGATGAGCTACAACACACACACAAGAGATAAGCATGAATGCAGGGCATGTCTCTTGTGTGAAGAACAGAGTGTAACGTACACGGATAGATGCGAGCATGGATAACTTTATCGTCATACCTGGTGCGATTGGGCCCCCAGCTCAAGGCTGAGATCTTCTTGATGATCGATCCTGTCTCCACACTGTATAACACTACTCACGACCAATAAGAACAGTTGCTAGTTAACTCCTATTAGGCCTAATGAGACCAAATGGTGCTCTCCGTACCGACAGCACCGTTTGATGACACGTGAACCAGCCTTGTCCCTTGTAATTGTTGCTCAACGCCGCTGCGCAGATAAGGGATTCGTCTTCAGGATCCAAATGATGGTACACTCGGAGCTATGCGAAAGGTACGTACGATGGCTCCACAGCGAATGTTGTGACAGAGTCATCAGCACCTTGATGTTCTTTGTCCAGATCAATGATGGCCTGCATGGCATTGGTCAACTTATCAGATATCTCTGATGCCTTCTTCACAAGTTGGATTGAATCCCACCGAAGTGGCGGGAGCTCGAAGAAGGACTCGATTGCCCTGCAGCTGAAGAACTAGCCATCTCCTTTTCATCATGGCCTATAGGCATGCATGGTCAACATACTCACTCTAACTCCTATTGAAGACTGGTGCGATACCTCCGACAGGGGAATGCTGTACTCAGTGACGGAATCAGCCTGATTGCTCGGATCAAAGAGATGAACATAGATCCTGGCCGAGTTCCCAAGGTACATGGCCACACGAACCATCTTCTGTTTGGTGTTCAGGAAGGATGAGAGTGTGAATCAACACAGTTGACCCGAGAATGCATGGGAGGCAAGCTGTACTCTTCTTGAAGCGCCCATGCGGACAACATCGACATCAAATAGCACACGCTCAGTGTCGTCCAGGTCGAGGTTGAACACAGGGAAATGGTCGCCCTGATCGGCATGGCCAGGTTGAGCGTCACCGAGGAGCAATTGTAGGGCGTTCTCACGCATACAAGCCACAATACCCTGAAACATAGCACCAACAACGCGTCTTGTTGGTGGCCATTGTTCTCCAGCTGGTGAAGAGTGGAGGTTGCTGTTACCTTCCTTAGGACGAGCTTCTTCAGCTTGTGTGTCAACAGGGATGGTCTTTCTTCAGACTGTGGATCTGATGTCGATTGAGTGAGAAGAACATGCAACTGGCACTGGCGTTGAAGATGGTTGGACGTGTGAACTTACAGATCATGGTGCGCAGGTGCATCAAGTTCCACTGGCCGGTGAGGCTGTCCTTTTGCAGATGATGAATGCTCACCCTGAGCACCATCATCAACATGGACCAGAAAGAGGAACTGAAGGCCGGTGTGTGCGAGTACCATATCCCCTGGGCAACGGCCACGTACAACTTGTGAATGCTGATGCTGCGTTCTCCTTGACCTACCAGGGACAGCGGTAGATCTGCCAGGCACTCCCCCGTCTTTGCGTCCCTGCAGCGCTCAGTCGTCACTCCTGAGGTGCCAATGTACCAAGTGCAGCTCATGGATTCAACGTGATGTGGTACCTGATGATGAGTTTCCCAGCAGTGGTCGCGATGATGATAACGTTCTCCTTTTCGACGAACTCCACAGCGTCCACCAACTCCCTGCCCAGGTCTGTTGACACCAACACACCTTGTTAGACTCGTGGTGTCCCCTCATGATGAAGGTAGTCGAGGTACAAACCGAACGCGCGCACGGTGAAGCGGTGAAAGGTCCATTCGCCGTACAATTCATGCCTGCAGTCATAAATGTGCAGAGAACACTGAGATATGTATCACAAAGGATGATGAACAACAAGTCGGGGGATATCCGAGGCAATGTACATGAGTCGATAGCGGCGGTCGGCTGGCAGAGAGCTCAGAAGTTGAGCTAGCTTGCGCGTGTGATGAGTATCGGACATATCGACAGACACACCTGGAGCAGCCGCATTCGCCAAACATCTTCATCATCAATCACCGCCTCGGAGCGCATGTGTAAGAAGGGAAGGAGAACCACAGAAAGCATCACACGCATGAGGAGGATAGAAAAAGGCTTCTCCCCAGCGTCGCTGGCCCAGCCTTGTCCACAGTCGATCGTTCATCTGCACATGAGTCGTGAGTCCCACTTCATCATCATCATCATCATCATCATCATCATGCGCATCATCATCATGCACATCATCATGCACATCATCATCATCATCATCATCATCATCATCATCATCAACTGCCCAAAACGAAGAAAAGGAGGCGTAGCAGGCGGCCATACAGTGAAGATCTGGTTGAAGAGACGACACGTAAGGCGGCTTGCGGCGATCGACCTCATGTCCATCTGTACGAAGATATCCTCCTATATATGCATCATCATCATCACCAAAGATATCAGTGTTAGTCACTCTTCAGCATCACTTTTCATCATCTTCATCATCAACATCATCAACATCATCAACTGCCCGAAACAAGGAGGGTGCGGAGTTCGGTACGAGCATCTCAAAGGGTAAGAGCCCAAAGCCTCCGGCCGGAGGCTCACTGACTGCTGTCTTGGCGCGACTGGAAACACAGGGTCCTTCCTCCGGCCTGCCACGGACACGCCCCATTCTTTCACTGTCTTCCATTTTATCACACAATACAAGAAAAAAATTCTCTTCAAATTGGGAAACTAATATTTATTTAACAATTTGCGCCAATGGCAACACTTTTAACAGAAAAAGAAAACGCGGAATTGGAAGAATGCAGAGGTCAGGAGCGGCGCCAGGGCGCCTCAGGGCGAGCACATACTAGTACTCATCCAAGCCATCGTCAATATCAACATCATCATCACCTTCTTCTGATCCAAACTCATCTTCGTCCAGAAGGTTTAAATGATCCAGCTGATGAGATCTTCTTAATTCTTCAAGTTGAGATGCCAGATTCATGTAAGCATTTGTAAAGTTGTACTTCTCTAAAAGAACTCAGTTAGATAAAAGTAGTGTATGCTCATCAAGCATGTGATGCAACATACCAATTTCAGAGGCAATGTCCAGTAAGTTATGTGCTGTTTCATCATTCTCTTTTAGCTGTTTCAGATTGGTTTGAAGGTCCATCAACTATAGCATAAGATGTAAGAATGTGTTAACATTCATAAGAGCTAAGAAGTACCTTGGGGTGTAACACTTCATCTAACAGAGGTAGCTCTTCATCAGGTGATGGCCTTAATGCTCTGCTCTATATATAGTGTGTCTCACTTAGTACCAATGCGAACATCATGCATGTCAGAAAGTAGGTACTCCAAGTTGTTCCAATGCATGGAGCAAGTCTTCATCAAGTTGATGTTGTCCAGCCCTGTATACAGTGCGGATCTCACGGTACATCCTATTTCTCAGACATCAAACTTAAGTGGAACTGGGAACAATCAATAAATGGGGTGTGTACTGTATTTTGACCACAGCCTGTGATCCTACTTGTCAAGCTGATGCCACGTCCGTCAAGATCAGTCATGAAGAAGCAGCAGTACAGAGGGACAAGGCTATGGTACCAAATCAAGAGCATGCATGGTGAGAGATTGTGTGGTCAGCTCTTGGAGCCGCAGGTTGGCAACTTCATGCAATCTTTCCAGATCTTCTCGCACTGATGCTCTGTGGGGTGAAAGAAAGTGTCAGATAGGTGGGACCAGGGGCAAGCTTGAATGTACTTTAGCATGCACAATTGTTCATCAAGCATACTCAGTGGCTTGCAAACAGTCTCAGTCAGCTCATAGACAGTCATTGTCCTAGTGGTCCTGCGCCAACAGTCAGTGCTCTCCTCGCACATTCAAGACCTTGGAACCAAGCATGTGAAGAGATGGGTACTTATTCTCCATGTACTGGTGGTAGCGTTGCCAGTAGCCCTTGCCTACATGAATGGAAAACACCATAGCATCGTTCAATTGGACCAGTGCTTGATTGATCATCTTGAACGTATGGTGATGGTTTGAGTTGATGATGGCTACGTAAGAAGTGTGGTGATACCTTTTGTGCTTGAGGAAAGTCTTTGAAGATCCTCACTTGTGTCTTCCAGCCTGCAAGCTTGACCATCTTGCGCTCAATCCTCATCAGTATTTTCTGTGGGAGTAGTCAGATGGTGTCTGCACAGCAGGTGTACATGTGGCGAATCTGCATACCTTAGCTGGGAGGTCATCGGCGAACAACTGAGCAGACATGCTCATCAGCCACTCTTGGTTCTTTGCGATGCTGCATGCGAGCTCTTTCTCAACTTGGTGGGCATGGAGACACACAATCTCACCAAGTTGCTTCCGAACTCGTTTCACCAGAGGCAGGTCATGCTTGTCCTCTCTGTCTTTGTTGAGATGGACGACGATCCTGCAGGCACGCATACAGCATCAGAATCAGACTTGGTGCAGCGAAACTCTTATTGGCTTCGCTACCTTTCAGTGAGTGAGCACAGTTCGTTGAGGCTGGTGTTGGTAGCGAGGGACGCCTGCACAACGGGCACAAGACGTAGGACCTGAGTGTAACATGGCAGTCTGTTAGCATTCATGCTAAAGGTGCACAGCCCAATCCAATCAAGAGACCTTGTAGACTTGACGCTGGAGTCGGCCGCTGGGTTGAAGCTCGACTTGACTGAGCACTTTCGAGCTCCAGTTGAGCCACACTCCTTGAATGTGCTGCAATCGGGCCAACACGGCTTTGGTCTTGTCTCCATTGTTTTGCCACGCTTCGAGGTCAACGGTGAGTGGTTGGAGTTGATGGAGAAGATCGTTGGTCTCGATGTGCCACTTGTCAACCATGATGGGAAACAAGCCGCTGTCCATCATGCGGTCGATGCACTCCTTCATGCTATCCATCACCCACTCGACTCCGATCAACGCCTTCAACTCGGCTCGTAGTTCTATCAACTCATCAAGCGCTGCATTCCTCCATCTCATCTGCCATCGCAACCAGTGATGAGAAGGACACCACACAACACTCTGTGTATGAATGAACATGGAGATGTACCAGGCACAGGTTGACCGTTTGCTCGATCATCTCGCGCATCACTTCAGTCACGCGCTCCATCAGTAGTTGTCTGCGTGCAACCAGCGGAAAGCTCAAGTCCATCCAAGGATTTGATAACAGGCTCATCACCTAATGCTCGATTGATCAGCAATGCTAAGGCAGTACAGCGCCGTAAAGACGAGGGAGTCTCACCTCATTCTTGTCACTGAGACGGGCAAACTTGCGGTGACCTTCCTTCAGCAGGCTCCTCAACTGGGTCATCTCACACTCTAGTGCTGCCTTGTCGAATGGTACTGCAGCCACCGTCTCTGGCGTGCTTGCTTTGGTGTACTCCACCGCTTGGCTCGTCCAAGTTTCACTCTCGTGCATGATGGCTTCAATCTGATCAAACTCTTTTCTCCTCGTCTCCATCAGACGCTGCAACACCATCCTCTGTCCTTCCTTTGCGCGCCTAACAGTGTGCACTGCATCAACAAGATTCATCATCATCAGATTCAGCATTCCCAGTGGACCCAATACTGTGAGTATGTACCACAAGGAATGGGAGACAGCAATGGCTTGACTTCAAGCAGGTACTTGCTTGGCTCCATGATGGTCGAAGTGGAATGCAGGGCTCTCTTCGCCCATTCCTCCACCGCGACCACATTTTCGACTTCCCTGTAATGGACATACATATTAACATGTAATTCTCAAACCTCATGTGTGTGGCTCAGATGCAGTACCTGAGAAGCTTTGGGTATGATGCCAACCTGAACTGCGTAATGTTCTCTCGGATGTGTGTGACCATCTGCTCCGCTTGAGTGATCACTCTATCACATATAGATCATCAATGTTCATGTTAGCACTGCCTTGAACTGAAGAACACTGAGAGAGGGAGAGAGAAGTAGAGATGGAGTACTGGGAAGATGGCGCATCAGCACTCTCGTTCAGTTTAAGCCATATCTGCTCCACTTGTGCTGTAAGTTTCGCAAGGACCATTGTCTCCAGCTTGTCCATAGTTTGCACCAAGATGCGAACCTCCTCTTCTGGAAGCCTGATGATGATGATGATGGTGATGATGATGATGATGATGATGATGTGCATGATGTGCATGATGATGATGATGATGATGTGCATGATGTGCATTATGATGATGATGATGATGATGATGATGTGCATTATGATGATGATGTGCATGATGTGCATGATGATGATGATGATGATGTGCATGATGTGCATGATG
>CDEZ01022628.1:10247-23527 GCA_000826365.1 Acanthamoeba royreba | reverse complement strand
CCGATGAATGTTCCCACATTCGAGGTCACCGTCAGGGCAGCTGAAAGAGAGTGAACGTTAACGTGACGTGACGTGAGCAAGACCTACAGTGCTAGAGTCAACGGGTAGGTGGCAGCGTACGTGAGGGCACCTGAACAGTGATCGTTTCAGGTGATGCATTCACAACCGTCGTTGTGCTCTGCACAGTGCTGGACCCAACAGTAAGTGGACTCGTGGTGGTCGCGGCAACTGCCGATGTGTTAACAGAAAACAATCAAGACTGTAAGACCAATGACCCTAAGGGTGTAGAAGAGTGCAAGCGCCACGTACCTCCAGTTACAACCTTGGTCACTGTGCTAGTCCCTGCAGATCAGAAGTAGGATCATCATTCAGAGATGAGTGAATCCATACATTTGCAGACTCTGATGGCGTGTGAACAGTGTACCTTGCCCACAGACAGCAAGAACAAGGGATAATAGAGCCAGCAGTAAGACAGCCGCTCTCATCGTGCTGATTGAATCACTCGGTTGTAGGTCTTTACTTCCGCCGAAAGAAGATCAAGAAGTGTGTCGGATAACGACGATGCGCTTTCTCTCGCTCGATCACGCACCTGAGTGAATATGGGTGAGTTGAAAGAGTGTACAAGTACTAGAGTGCAGCATGTAAGCTTATATACCTGATGAGACGTCTCGTCGTTAAGCATCCGTTGGTGCCGGCGTGATTGGAATGGTCAATCTCTCCTCCAAATTTCGTCTCCTGATGGACACGCCCGCCAGCGGTACTGTTGTGGCAAGGCCCGCAGCGGCCCTCCTCCTTAAGAGGGTTGTCGTCCGAGATCCGATGGCGCTTCATCTGTCCTCGTGGCGATGACCATGACACCCTTGACGTGCTAGCAAGGTACGATCGGGTACCTAACGCCACCTTAAACTTAACTCAACTTCATGAATGGCCATTCATGTAGGAGGAGCAGGCGTGTTGTCTACTCGTTACAGACGGTCTCCGCAGACGATCGTCCTTTGGGGAAGAATCGCAGCTACTGTTGAGGTGCGGTCGCTACGGTGTGCTAGTTGGTCCTGGTACTGTCAGGTAGGTCGAGTTTTCAACCCGCTGCCGGCAGCCCTGTACAGGGGTAACAACAGCAACTCGTGCTTTCCCGCAGGACAGTCGTCTATGAAACTCGTTACCTGTACTCGCCCTATGGTACCCCAGAGTCCAGCATACAAGGCCTCTACGATGGGGCACCTCGGTATGCTCCACAGCGTCACCTTGGTCCATTCTTTTTGGCCTTTCCTTGTGAGAAACATTTGAAGAATGTGGCGGGAGGAGTTTCGGAAAAAAGTGTTGTGATTTGAAATGATTTCCGAATGGCCACAAGCTTTTGGTTGCTCTGGAAGAAGAAGCTTAACAAGGAAAGCAAGCATGGTGGCGAGAGTAAGAGCACCATCAGGCACAAGGACAACGTTGACCATGTTGGCGCAGCAGCACCTTGTGGCGATGATGGTGATGATGGTGTTCATGATGGCCTTGTTCGTCCTTCCCTGCCCTGTGGCGGGAGAGGAGACCAAGATGACGGCCTACTGGGACGCTGCTCGCGGTACGATCTACGCCAAGCCGGGCGTTCACGACGATGGCCTCGCGTGGGCTGCCTACGATGACCTCGTCAACTCCACAGGCTGGGCTCGCTTCACCGCTTTCGTACGTTGCCGAAAAATAATTTATTTGATTCTTTTCACTTTCAAAATAGACAATTTAGTTATATTTTATAAAATTATGATTGAATTAATGAGAACTAAAGAAAATTTTGAATTTTGTGTAAAATTTTTATTT
Organism: Acanthamoeba royreba; assembly: GCA_000826365.1. Taxonomy (NCBI): domain Eukaryota; phylum Discosea; order Longamoebia; family Acanthamoebidae; genus Acanthamoeba; species Acanthamoeba royreba. The sequence continues at coordinate 21,721 of CDEZ01022628.1, read as the reverse complement.
CTTGCAATTTTAAATAAAATAAAATTAAAAAATGAGTGATGGCTGACGAGATGGATGGAACGCAGGGATCGTGGCACGTAACTGACGACGAGAGGAAGGCACGCGCGATGGGCTATCTCGAAGGCCTTCTTTCAGCTGGTCGGATCTATGACGCCTACGTCAACATCATCCACTCATCGAACCCTCTGCCGTCACACGTGATTGACTTTGCTTCACAGCAGGTGCTGATGAGCCTTTGGTCTGCTTTAGAGTGTTGAGGAATGCTAACGTGGTGATTGATGAATGTGATCAGCTCGAATGGATGAGCTATCAAGTGAAGGCCAATGGAGCATCTGCGTACTGGCAGCATGTTGGCATTTCGCTTGCTCAGGTACGCAATGATGGTGGTCATGGTAGATCTGATGTTGCGCTTACCTGCATCACACTTACTATTTGCTGCCTCCACTCATCAGCTCGAAGGGATGGCGGCTGGTTACAATGACTCAGCATCTCCTCGTCTTACGTTTGAGCAATTCTACCTGCTCACCAATGCTGGTGACCTCGAAGATCTCGTCAACCTTCCACCGGCTGGCGATGTCGAGGAGACGCTTTCGGCGCAGACCAAGTATAGCCAAGATCAGCCAATATGGGATCGTGCTGGCAAGGCGATGGAGTGCTCCGGTTTGATCAAGCTTACCGCCGATGGACGTGGGCTCTTTGCTGGCCACGCTACGTTCAATGCGTATTCTTATATGCTACGCATCTTTAAGCACTACACATACAATATCAGGTCATTCCCCTCTCCCGCTCAGACAGTATCCTTCTCTTCTCGCCCTGGAGATCTCGAAAGCAAGGTAAATCCCCTAGTCACATTTGGCAATCAATGTGGAATCGTGAGCTCTTATCCAGAAACCGTCAGGACGATTTTTATCTCCTTGATAGTGGATTAGTTGTGCTGGAGACATCCCTGGCTGTGTTCAACAAGACCCTTTATCAGCATCTCAAGCCTTCCTCGGTGCCATGCTGGGTGCGCGTGAATGTAGCTAATAGGCTTGCTCATACTGGTACACCCTAATCAAACATCGCCTGGTTTGGGAAGCTGACAGTTCTTTTCTCTAGCTGAGGAATGGGCCAACCTATTTGCTAAAGAGAACAGTGGAACACACAACAACCAGTGGATAGCTCTTGATTACAAGCAATTCCAACGGGCAAAAGGTGAACTCCTCCTCACCTCAATCAGATTTATACTGACAAGATATCTTGTTACTGTAAGCAGCTGCTGTACCACGAACGGCTCCGCCTCAACTCATGGCTGGCACCGTGTGGATGCTCGAGCAAATGCCGGGTATTGTGGAGAAGGCCGACGTGACGTTCACACTTTTGCAGCAGCAGCGCTATGTTCCATCCTACAACATTCCCTATTTTCCAAACATCTTCAACATCAGTGGCTACAGGTATGTACATTTCACGTGCCACCAGGCCAGTATTTAACAAACACTTACCACAGGGCTGCCAATTATTCTTACACGGATGACCCACGAGCCAAGATGTTCCGCGCATATAGCTCTCAAGTGACCTCCCTCCGAGAGATGGGCCACTTCATGAACTCAAACAACTGGAAGCACGATCCTCTATCCCTGGGTACAGAAACGCCACAAAGATCTTTGGCAGCAACAGCTAACTTTATTTGTTTGTCATATCTCTGTAGACAATCCTTGCAACGCCATCAGTGCGCGCTGCGATCTGCAGACCAAGGGTGCTTACGCGTTCGGAGGCATTGGTACCTTAACTTCTGATGATTGTTATGCATGACCATGCAGCTGACCTGAATTCTGGAAACACAGACGCAAAGGTGACATCGGATGACCTTTGGTATGAGCAGGAGATATTGGCGATCAGTGGACCCTCTCACCAGAATCAGCCGCCCTTCTCCTGGAGTCCTGCGTGGGTCTCTGTCGCCCATCAGGGCATGCCCGACACCTGGTTCGAACCTTGATCCCTCTTTAGTTGAAATCATTCCTCACGTATCTTCACGATCAGGAATTTTGACTGGCAGGTGATGTCACCTTACCGTCCTTGATCTTCTAGAGCGGATAGCCGAGTGTACAGTGTCAATCCATTCATAAGAGTTATTGATTAGAGTTCTCGTTAGGTTTATAAAACTTGACCAAAGATCCTTACAGCTCAACTTGGTAGAAATAACTTAGGTTTCCTTGGCGAGCTTAGTAAGCTTGGCAATGAAGAGACCGCTTGTTTGTGTATCACGCGGATAAAATCGAAGTGTATGTGTTATCAAGCCTTCTGAACAGGGCATATCCTCAGCGCCCGCAATAGCGACCACTCGAGCTGAGGGTTCCTTCGCCAACAGCCACTCCACCACATCTGTGCAGTAGTTCATTTAGGACGGGAGCAGCAACAAATAAGCCTATCAGGAGTACCTTCATTCTGCTCACGGCTAAAGCTGCACGTGCTGTAGACAAGGCTCCCACCGGGAGCGAGCAGGCGGTATCCATTCGCTAACAGGCGCTTCTGTACGGCGTGTTACCACATTTGTCTCCCCTTCAGCGTCAGCCCAGCAGGAATTACCTGTAGATCGACCGTCTCCTGTGTGATGTTTGGCGTGAAGTCCTTCCACCCAAGCTTGCCAAACTGGAGGATGTGACGAACGGATGCATCGAGTGTGCATTGCGCGTCTATCATGACCTGCGCACAGCACATGTGATCAGGACATTTCAAACGCATCATGTATTCAATGTACCTTGTCATAAAGCTGTGCGCTTGACGAGGTAAGGGACAGCTCGTACGGATTTGCGTAGAATACATTAGGCAGTTCCCCAGGAGACACACGTTTCCTTTTGGTCTTCTTTCGCCACCGAGATGCGATAAGTTCAGCAGATTCTCTCTTCATCCTCTTCTGTGGTGGCGCAGCTGAATCATTTCGTCGTGGTCGTGGATGCGAGCCTTTTGCTGTCGCGCCTTGTCCATTTTCTTGATCATTGTGGCATGCATGATCAGCCTCACCTGTGTCCTCGGTAGACTGTTGGGCTGTTGGAGTGGTTGTAACAGAGTTGCTGCATGCCGCTACTTCATTTGGCGGTGCTAGGACATCGAAAGTGGTTCCATCGTGGAGGATCAATCTGACGTTCATCACGTCGTACTTGGCCACCACGTTGCGGCATGCTCCTAGCCTTGATTCACTCATATCTACTCCCGTTACCGTGCCTCTACCTTGCAGCATGTCTGCAATCATGCAAAGTTTGGCACCTGCTAATGATGAGCAAGAGAATTCTATCCTCGGGAAAAGAGAGGGATGCACGAACCAGGAGCGCAGCACAGGTCCAGCACATGATCACCAGGCCGTGGATCCAGCGCGACCACTGCCGCACCCGAGCTGGCATCGATGCCATAGACCTGCATTCACCATCACCCACATTCCCATGGTGAAGGAATGTTCATTCACCATCAGGAACCAAAGACAAGCCTGCCGCGACGCAGAGGTCTCAAGGAAGAGAGCTACCTTGCCTGCTTGATACCTGCAACACATACAACCACATTTTATCAGTCTTTTCCTTTATCTTTATTTTGTTTATTAATAAAATTAAGATTGACTTTAAATAATTGGCATGCCAATGCGTACGCTTGGGTGTCGTGGAGGGAAGTGGAGTGCGGCAAGCGGTAGAACCCGGGCAGCCAAGGTACGGCTTCTACAGCGGCCTCGCCCAGCTCGTGCCGCAGCTGCACCAGCACTGACGAAGAGGGAGCGTCGATGGTGGCATCATCATCGACGCTCGACTCTGGACGTTCCTGCTGGGGTCGGGAGCCGTCGGGCTGGCGGCGGCCGCCCGGCGCCGGCCAGCAGCGCGGGTTGAGGCGGACGAAGCGGGCAAGGCCGTGTGGGAGGGTGTAGGCGTCGGACGGGATGTTGTTGCTCGCCATGAACGCGCGCAGGCTCTCAGGTAGCTCCGTCATGGACATGACCACTTCCTCACCTTGCTGTGCATGGTGATGATGGCCACCACCTTCCTCTTCACCTTCGCCTTCCATCTTTTATTTTGTGGTGTACCAAAAGATTTCCAAAATTTTGCAAGATGTTTCAGAACCTGTTTGAATTTTGTCGAAACAAAAGGAAAAAGCACGGAAAGTTAGCGCAACACAAAGAAATAGCTGTGAAATTAAAGAAAATCAAAAGAAAAACATTTCTGATCTTCAAACCTTGCAAAAGATATCCTCTGCTCTGGTGATCGCGTCTGCCAGGCCCAAGTACGCCAACTGTTCTTTTTTTAAATATTTTGGATTTTCTTCAAGCGAATTACCATTAAGATAAATTTATTGCGAATTGATTAACTCGTACTAATTAAATTACTTAATTAACTACACACAGTATGGCTTCCAACAGCAAGGGCTCAGGGTCCTCTCTGTTCCCCATCTTGGACGAGCAGCCGCCGGCGCCACAGCCACAGAGGCAGCAGCCAGCTGCAGCTATGCTCTTCCCCAGCGCAGCGTTCAGCTCGTTCCCGGCCTACTCTTCCTCTTCTTCCTCTTCGACCACAGTGGCGCCTCTCTTTCCTTCGGCAGCTGGCATTGGCACTGGCACGGGCACTGGCACCACGGCTGCCGCGCAGCAGAGTGCACCGCTGGCCATCGCGCCGGCCTTTGCTTCCTATCCTGCTGCGGCAGTGGCAGTGGCAGCACCGGGAGCAGTTGCTCTGCCTTCATTCTCATCGTTTCCGCAGGAGTTGGTGCCCAAGCCGGCCGCTGCTACGCAGCCCGTGGACGTCACGCCCGCCGGGACAAGTGGGACGGATGGTGACAGCAGTAGAGGTCGTCACAAGCGGCGGAAACGAAGCTCGTCATCGTCTTCTTCAACGTCGTCTTCATCAATGTCTCCTGATGGTCGCCGGAGTGAGCGAGAGAAGCGCAAGCGACGAAAAGACAAGAAGGAGAAGAAGAGAAAGCGGAAGGATGAGAAACGACACAAGTCGTCAAGCAGACGAGATCAAAGGCGAAGAAAGGAGCAGGAAGAGGAGAGTCAGCGCAAGCGAACGAAAGAGGAGCGAGAAAAAGAATTGATGATTGAGCGAAGGTTATTGAAAGATGACGTCCGCAAGCCCGCCACTCTTTGGCTCACTGAACCCATCGAGTACGTCGGTCAACAAAGCAACATTCATGTGTGAAACTCATGCTGATCTGCCTATAGGACCGTGCCTGTGGAACGATTGTACAGAATGGACATCACAGGCGACAGGAACAACCTGCTTTTCGGCTATCTATATCGTGCTGACATTCCACGATACTCGCTGAAGCACTACTGCCTCGGCCTGCGCCCTGGCGAGCGGCTCACCTTCACCAAAGCTATGGGCTACGCTATAGGGCGTACAGACGACTCCTCCACTTCGCAGGTTGTCCGCTACACCAAGCCCAAGAACCTGCCTGCAGTTATTCCAGGCTGGCGAAGGTTTCTTTGCTCCATTCTACAGTGAATCCACGCGTGCTGGTGCTAACAATCATACCTACAGGAAACGCAATAGAGACGAGAGTAATACTGATGAACAGGAAGCTAGCAAAGACGTATTCCAGAGCACCGACTTTGTAGCCCTAGACGTGAGTTCTGACAGTGAGGCTGAAGATGAGGCCGAAGAGGCTCTTGAGGACTACCTAATGCGCAGGTACGTCTAGTGATGCAGAAGGGGGAAGTGTAGATGATTGCTGACATCCTCTTGACAGAACCAAAGAATTGAATCAAAAACTCCAGCAACGGCCCAAGGATGTTCAGTTATGGATGGAGTACATCCAGTTTCAGGACGAATATCAGCCGCTTAGCCGAAGAACAACAACTCCTATCGTTGAGAAGAAAGCATGTTTTCTCTCCTCCTTGTCTAGTGAATCTCAGTCTAACCTCGATGGTGTCATCAGCTGGCTATTTACAAACGGGCGATGGACGAGAATCCAGATTCGGAGGAACTGCTGCTTGGTTACCTCAGCACGTCGGCTCAGATACTTGAGTACGGTGCTATCCTGGCCTTTGGATGGGATTTATTCTGAATGATTAATATTGTACATCAGTGGAGAAAAGATGACCTACTTGTGGGAGGACACCATCGACGCGCACCCAGCTAGCGTGCGGTTATGGGACAACTATATCAACTACCGGCAAGCTACCTTCTCCAGATTCACAGTGACTGCTATGCGGGAGGTCTACACTTCCGCAATCCAGACACTTCGTGAACAGGAAGAGAAGCTTGGTAAAGCCAAAGGTATGTATGTTCTGTGAAGGCACTTCGCGAGGGTATCTTTCCTAATGATATTCCGTCTACCTCTTACAGGCGATGAGGGTAAACGACAAGAGCTCCGCAGTGCGATGGTAGAGTATTTCGTGCGGTCGTGCACTTTCGAGAAGCAAGCCGGATATGTAGAGAGGGCAGTGGCTCTCTTTCAGGTACCTCTCGTTCTTGACGGTGTTATCCCTCACGAGCGCCAGTACTTATATTGGTATAGGCTATTCTGGAGTACAACTTCTTCTGTCCCTCACACTTGGCCGATCACCACACCAAACTCAAGTTTCTTGAGGCCTTTTGGGATGCTGAAGCTCCCAGATTAGGCGAGCAGGTTCGTAGCCCATAAGGCCATACGCTTTTTTTTTAACATCAATTAACACGGATTGGTCATTTGACTGCAGGGCGCAGCTGGCTGGGCGCGATGGCTTGAGGATGTGATGGCTGAAAGGCCTAAACCTCCTCGAGTAAAGCTTGAGAAGGAGGAGGCGGATCAGGAAGAGGAAGTGAGCACGCTCATTGGTGGCAGTATGGAGGAAGGCATGCGACGATTGTACTGGGAGTTCGTTCGCGTTGAGGATCAGCTTGATCGGCGGAATTGGCAACCAGGCAAATCGACCAATAAACCAGAGGATCAAGACTCTGACAGAGAAGAAGGTACTTCATCTTGTTTGATCAACGGCAGTCGAGAACTGCTGCTAAAGTATTTGACTTTCTAGGACGCGATGACGAGGAGGATCCTGAACACGTCGTACTCTTCGATGACCTGAAGTATAACATATTTGAAGTCACGGACACACAGCTGCGGCTACAGTTAGTTTTCGCCTTTCTCAAGTTATTGGGAGCAGACCTTGAAGGTATTGCGCTGCGATCTCAAGTTGCGCCGTCTTCTTCTTCCTCGGCATCTACGGACGCTAGCGCATCGCTTGTTTCTGTATCTTCCAATCACATCTCACGTAAACGCAACTTCATCGAGCGAGATGAACTCGGCGACCTATTCTCAGCACTTGACGTGCTCTCTGCCGCGAATCCTCTACCCCTGGAGGAATCCGATGTCAAGTACGGGGGCCCGCTCACTACCGAGCAGCAGGGAGGCGTCGAAATCAGTGAGAGGATGGATACGCTGTCAACCCCTCCCAGGTAAATTGACCACTTCTTGTTATGAAAAGACACCTTTGGCTGACCAAGTTGTATTCAGACATGTAGGTAGAGATAAAGCCAGCATATGGGTGAAGAACGTGAGCGTCATCACCGAAGCCAGCAAGCTCAAATTCATAAGGTATTTCATCTTCTTGGGCACTCTGTTGATCTTAACATGAGAGTGACCAACATATCATTTTACAGAAACGTGTTCCAGAGCATGCTCAAGATCTTCTATGGGAACACCACCCTCGCGGCGGCCTACTTAAGATTTGAGAGTGGACAGTCTAACCTTTCCGAGGCACGCGAGGCGGCCAAGTCGCTGCTCTCCGCAAATCGGACGAATCTTCCGCTGTGGAATGAGTACGCGCAACTGGAATACAAGAGCGGCCACTTACCCGAGGTACGAGTCCACCCGCTTGATTGCTAAGCTTGCTTCACTAACTGAATGGCTCGCACTTCAGGCAAGAAAAGTGTATGACACGGCTTTAGCTCTTCAGTTTGGATTGCCTGCGGCAGCTCGCACGGACGCTCCGCTACTTTTCCGTCACTACGCTGAAATGGAGTTTTATCGACCAGAAACGACAACATCTTCTCGGGCTGATGTAGAAGTGGCAAACAGCCTTGCTTTACACGTGGCCACGTCGGCAGTGGAGGACTCCTTCACCAGTCCACACCCGCCTGCTGCGCGCGGCTCGAAGCGGAAGAAGAAAGCCGCGATCAGCCAGACACCACCGGAGCAGCCACTAGCTGTGGCGCCTGTGCGAGTGCTCAAAGCACGGAATGTACTTTCGTCTCCTATTCTTCCAACTAGAACTTGGAGCTTACTGATTTGGCCTTGTGCAGATGTTCACGAAGCGTATCGATGACGAAAGGTCAAGCCTGCAGAACGGTGTGCCTTCTGTTGCGTTTAAGAACCTCACCATGTGCTATGCGCTCTTTCAGTATCTTACCGTAGGACTCGATGCTGCTTGCCAGGTACGAAATTCTCTTTTTGATCACAATTATACGACGTCGTTGACACTGCGCTTCAGATCTACGAGGACACGTTCAACGACTTTAATGTGGCGCTCGCTCTTTTGGATGAGTCTAGTGCTCAGCACGAATCCTTACTGGCCGACGCTGAAGAGCTTTGGGAATCGTACGTCTGTCTCAAGTATCGTTTGAGCTTTCAGCAGTACCTAATGTACATTCACATATTAGGTACATTCGGCTTGTGTATACACACTCTGAACGAGAGCCTACCCCTCCTGGTAAACTACGTAGTCTGTTAGAGAGGGCGCTGAAGATGTTCCCCAGCCATCGTCTCTTCCTCAGTCTATTCATCTACTGGGAGTCGCGCACACGCATCGAGAATCGGCTGCGACGATTCTTTGATTCTACACTCCAGCGGTTTGACTTCCTCTCTTTGTTCTCAGTCAGTGATGGAGATTCTCATACACGAGACTTATCACTATTGTAGGAACAATCACCCGGTTCTCTGGCTCTTTGCCATACGCTCCGAGGTCATGCGTCTAGGTTCAGCGCACCGTATTCGTTCACTCTTTGAACGAGCCCTAGAGAAGACGTCAGAGTGCGTTACCCTTGCTTATTGCATGTTTGCTGTAGCCTGCTGCTAATCTTAAATCAGCTCCACACGTTGCACGGTACTTTGGCGGTATTATCTTCGCTTTGAGGTGGGCCAAAACGATGAAGCTGCGGCCCAGCGTGTTTACTATCGGTACATTCACGCCTCTTGCCAACGTAAGTACACAGGGGCGAATCTAACCTTGCCACGTTGCAAATACAGAGCAATCAACCAGATTCCTTACTCAAAGGCACTGTGGTTGGATGCTTTCCGCCTGTTCCATTCAACTCTCCAGGAACGAGACGTCTCGCGCTTGCTCGATCTCATGGTGGAAAAGGAAGCTCGTTTGCGTAACGATGTGGAAGAGATCCAGGCGGCCATCAGCGACGTGCTGCAGCGCAAAGAGGAGAAGCGAGAGAAGCGGGAGGAGGCCGCCACATAACAGGCCACTGTTCAATGATTGAAGAACAAAAGAACTCGCTGAGACCAGTGTCTTGAGGTATACTATTGCTCCTCAGCTCTGCTTCTTGAGTACACTGCAATTTAGGTCACGCTCTTACAGGGGAGGGCGAACTGAGCTCGGGAGATGGGAGAAACGAGCAGCTATGCCACAGAATACAACAACACTTGATGTGAGGTCTTCGTGGCCCGAGCATCCCCAGATTTTGTTCAAGAAATGGTCCAAACAATTTCAGAAATGGACACTCCTGTTGTTCAACAAACTTGGGTGGTGGGTGAATGTATGTCCGGAGGAGGGGGAGAAACGTTGTACTCTTTTTGGTGGCGGTGGTCTCCTCCTTGCTGCTGCTCTCGCAAAGTACCCCGCTTGCCTCCTCACTTACATGTTGATTGGTATAACTCCTATTTGTTTTTTCTGCAGTCCTTTTCTCCTCCTACACCGAACCTGGCACACTAATACCTGCCCAGGAAGATGACACAACTTTAACTCCAACCCCTTCCATGACTCCTCCAGCGACGCCTTCACCGTTGTCATCGGAGCTTCCCCTCGTTTACCAACGCGTGCTCAACCCGTTCACTTGGCAGCGCATGAACGCGGAGAATGCATCAGGAATAGGTGACCCGTCTCAAGGTCTCCTTCACTTGGTGAACTGCACCGATGCAAGATGCTCGACGGAACCGTGGAGATGGGAGAACATCACGCTGAGCCAGCGAGTGCCCTACTTCTGGGACGACCTCAAGAAATCGATCGGGAAGCCCCAGTGGATTGCTCATGTTCTGAAGTGGACTGGTGGTCACATCGGCGACGACGACGAAGATGAAGTTGATGGTGAGGATGAAGACGTGGACAAGACGGAAGCGAACGCCAGGAGCGATAACGCCAAAACAGGAGTCGCGAACTACAGGACATTCGAGATGACCATGCAGCACCTGTTCCTGCTTGAAATCGATGACGTCTACGTGCAGCTATCGTCAGGCGTCGTCTACCGACGAACGCCACCCTTCCTTCTGTGGGACCTCGAGCCGGGCGGGTGTAAGTTGAACCGAGACGGTCTGCGCAACATGTCCTCCATTCCCAATCCACCATCGGAGTTCATCGAACTGAAACGACCTGTCTTCGTGGGCGTTCAGTGGACCAACAGTGCCTACTTCCACGCCATGATTGAGTCACTCTCACGCGTGGCGCCTTTCCTTCAGCGCATCATCGATGATGACCTGATCGTGTTGTCACCGTCGGGGAAGATGCCGTCTCTTCTCGAGCTGGTGGGCGTCAAGCGTGAGAACATCGTGACGCCCGCGCAAGCGCCATTCATCCACGCACCGAAGGTGTTTGTCCCGCCAGTCAGTGGATGTGGTAAGGCGCACACCATTGCGATACGATTGTGGAATGAACGGTTGGTGGAGACTATTCGCGCGAAGCTCCTCCCCTCCATCAACTGTTCAAGCGAGGCCTGTCCAAGAACGATCGTGGTGATCAAGCGAGCCAACAAAGCAACGCGCTCCGTGTCTAACCACGACGAATTCATGTCAGCGCTGCGGCAGCGCCTGTGCAACGAGACTGTGGTCGAGTACTCGAGCAAGGACATCCCGATGGCACAGACGGCGCTGATCTTCTATCAAGCAAAGGTGGTGGTGGGACCTCACGGAGCAGGACTCAGCAACGTCGTCTTCTGCCAGCCAGACACCAAAGTGGTGGAAGTGCTCGAACTTGAACCCAACTTCTGCTACAGTGAACTGGCCAGTTCACTGGGATTCGAGTACCACGCTCTCATCGGAGCACGCAGAGCGAACCAGATCGAAGTCGACGTTAACCGTACAGTCAGTCTCATTGAGAGGGCTCTTCAGCATTGGGAAAGGCAAGATGACATCAGCAAATAAGACGGACTCCATAGTTTCATTCTTTTGATTGCACTTGGCATCACGTGAGAACTTCGTAAAGGAGTGATGCGAGGAATGTACACTCCCTGTGCTTCACAAGGCACAGCCAGAGCCAAAACAGTCGCCCTCTGGCTAGGTAACAAGGACTTTACACTCAAGAACCCCTTGGAGTCATGTAC
>CDEZ01022625.1:600-26371 GCA_000826365.1 Acanthamoeba royreba | reverse complement strand
AGGACCTCCCAACGCGGGCAAGAGCAGCTTGTTGAATCTGTTGGCGCGACGGAAAGCTGCTATTGTCTCTGCCATTCCAGGCACTACACGAGATGTGATCGAGGTTAGCGCTGCATATAGCAACTTTGTTGAGAGTGAAATTGATGATTGTCCCTGCAGGTGTCACTGGATCTTTCCGGTTATCCACTCACGATTGCTGATACAGCCGGCATCCGACACTCCAACGATGAAATTGAGCAGCAAGGAGTTGCGCTTGCGAAGGAGCGGTTTGTAGCCTCGCCATTGCCGTGGCCAAATGAAGCCTGTACTAACAGACGCTGCCGTTGAACAGATTTAACTCTTCGGACATCAAGATTTGTTTGTTCGACGCTACGACATATCCTGGCCTGGATCGTGATATTCTCTCCCTAGTCGATGACAGCACGCTGGTGGTTCTCAACAAAGTGGATTTGTTGCCGTCCTGTCCATCCACTGTGGTATGTGCAACTGCTATGCAGAGCAAATAGGCATCATGGAACTCATTGCTGTATTGTGCAGAAACTGATCAATGGGCAAGAGAAGGAGGTGCTCACCATCAGTTGCAAGAGCGGGAAAGGCACAGAAACATTGGCTCGGGCCCTTGAGCAACAAGACTTTGTACGTTTGTCACTGCTACCTGTGAATGCCATGGGGCTTCTAAGCAAGCTTGTACCAGCTTTGAGAGCTCTTCTGCTCCCGACGGTGTGGTGGTTACGAGAGCACGGCACAAGGAGCACCTGCAACGATGTAATCAACACCTGGCAAGGTACACTCTGGCAGCTGCTTATGAGCTTCCCAATGCTGGCGTGCTGACGCCTGCCAGATATCTTGAGATGGCCAGGGAGGCCAGCACAACCAAAGAGGCCCGCTTGGAGATTGACCTTGCAGCAGAGGAACTGCGACGTGGCCTTGCCGAGCTCGGACGTATAACGGGACGAGTGGATCTTGATGAAATACTTGACGTCCTGTTCAGTGACTTCTGTATTGGTAAATAACCGCGTTGAACACATTGTCTCCCAGGGGCGCAGGGCGGAGTACATGACAGTGAGCTCGACTCTTTGATCTATCCATCAAGTAGCTCCTCATTGAAACCCGAAACACGTACATTGGGGAAGGAGGCACATCGCCAAAGGGGGTTTCTTCAGAAGCCAGAGGGAAGTCCGGCAGGAAGGGAATTGGCAAAGGCCATCTCCAGCCTTTCGATCAAGTCGATGAGTGTGTCACCGCTCTTTACCTGCTCCTGCTGGAAGAAGATGATGTCGGGACGACACAGATCCTTCAGGGTTGCGAAGCGGTTGTCGTGGCTCACAACCAAGACCTTCATCCTGGCCATGGTAGGATCTTGCGCACGCTTTTCGGCAAGCATCGAATCAAGGACCGCTAACTCACCAATGAGGGCTTGGTCTGCTGCCTCTTTGTCACTCCCAAGCATGTAGAGGGTAGTTCTGCCATTTACCAGCCAGTCAGGAAAGAACGTAAGGCTGGCTCATAGAGGCTGTACCTTTCTTCAGGGAAATACTGCATTTGTTCTGCGATAGCGTTCATGGTCTCCACACTCATTCGACCAAACACCAAGACTGAAACATCGTCAGGAAGGGCAACGTCGTCAGGTAGCCTGAACTGCTCGGGGCAGTTATCGAAATCCTATATCGAGGTGCTCATAGTGTGAGCGCCATGAGAATAGCAACACCTTCGGTACGTACATAGAGGATCAGGCACTGCGAGTCACGGATGGCGTTCTGCAGTGCCTCCTTCGGGGTACGGGAATGCCAGTTCACAGCTTGAGCCAAGGCTTGTGCTGCCATCTCCTCGGCATCTACCTTAAGCTCCTGCTCTCCTCTCGCGGTGAGAGGCAGAGCTTGGAGGATGGGATCTTCTGTTGCTCCTCCATGGCTGTATAGGGTCCCTGCCGTTTTGATACTTATGCTGTCAGCAAGACACATCACTCTATCACTCAGCAGAAGAAGAATAAAGATGCTCGCACACAGACACCGCGCTACATGACAATAGTACAGGGATGGAACACCACAGAGAGCAGAAGTAGGAGCAGGAGCGAGAGGAAGCCGTATGAAACGTGCAGAAGAGGAGGCCTCGTACCTGTCTTAGTGATGGGGAACTCGTCCTACTCGGCCGACGATAGAGCGCGCAGGATAGTAGCTACGTGTTACCGTCCAATTCTCTCTTGTTCGTGCGCGAATAAAGAGTTCCCGTCACAAACAGCGTTTCGATTGAACAAACGTGTATTTGTCGAGGGGAAGGCGTGTTATCGATGGCGCGTTGTGATTTCCGGGGGCTCGAAATTGGAAATTTGAACACTGGCCGGTAACAGCTACGTAGCTGGCACGGCCCGTGCAGAGGTGGCTTGCAAGGTGAGAGAGAATGAAAACTGGCCAAGTAGAGCCAAGTCGGCTTTGACCGGCTCTACACGCCCCCGGGGCCATACGCTCTACTCGAGACATTTTCGCGCCAAAATCTGAAGCAGCTGTGTAGAACACATGTTCGTCAATGGGAAACTGTTTCCGCGGTCAGCAACCACTCATGCAGCAGTTGCAATGACTTTTGTTTGATATCTCCATGAAATTCCATATACTGGATCAGCTCCGCCGAAGGAAGGTCAATTCTCCCACGAATACTAGTGCGTGATCGACAAAACGTAGGAACCGCCCATGCAGAGCCTACGTGTACGCGCTTCTGGGTCACCTGCTGTTGTCCCCGCCACCAAGCGGCTGGCGGTGCTGGAGGGTCACCTCGCCGCAGCAGGTACAGCCAGCTGTTTTCATTGATTCATTCATTCAATCTAATGAATTCCGGTTGACCCGGGTACTCGCACCTGCAGGCGGCACGAAGACCCACAGCGAGTTGAATCTGGTGGTCGCCGCTCGTGCCCTCCCGCGTACATGCCAACAATCAATAATAAAATAATAAATAAATATTTATTATTATTATTATTATTATTATTATTATTATTATTATTATTATTATTATTATTATTATTATTATTTGTATGGCTTACACGCAGGCGTGGTGGCAGCATCCGACTTTTTGATGTTCGAGGAACTGCTGGGACCGGAAGAACGTAAGTGGCGTGACAAGGCGCGCGCTTTCGCGCAGCAGCACGTAGCGCCCATCGTACGCGTCCTCTTTCGCTTGCTCGCTCTCTTCTCTGATTATGGAGAGCGTGACGAAAGACAATGAATGCTGCTTGATTCGTCGGAGATCAGTGACTAATTGGTGATGGTTGGTCTCCGCCAACAGATCGACAGGTACTACGAGAAGGCTGAGTTTCCCTTCGAGCTGGTGCCCAAGCTCAAGGAACTCGGCATTATGGGCGGTACTATCACCGGCTACGGCTGTCCCGTACGGGAAACCTGCTCTCTTGTTATCTTAGCTGGCGCTGACAGTGTGTTCTTCGATCGGCTGTCATATTCGAAGGGAATGTCCTTTATGAGCGCAGCCATGGTAGTGCTGGAACTCGCTCGCGTCAACTCGGAGATGGCTGGCTTCTTCATTATTGGCACCTACCTTGTCATGCTTTCGATCGAACAATGCGGCAGTGAAGAACAGAAGCGCAAGTGGCTGCCGAGGCTTGCGTCGGTCGATGCTATCGGTACGTCGAAAATCGTGGATCCCATTCTACCCAAAGAGCTCACTGAGATGGTTATGCGCTGCATGTAGGTTCCTTTGGCCTGACAGAACCCGGAGCTGGAAGCGACGCCAGTGGACTGAAAACCACTGCCAAGAAGGTTGCTGGGGGTTGGATCCTCAATGGTGAAAAACGGTGGATTGGCAATGCCACGTTTGCCGGTATGTTTTGTCCATCTCCAGTAAGAGTAATTGATTTGACGAATGCGCCATACTTCGTCAGACGTCATCATCATCTGGGCGCGCAATGAGGAAACGGGCGAAGTAAACGGTTTCCTTGTTGAGAAGGGCTCCAAGGGTCTCCGCACGGAGAAGATTGAAAACAAGATGTGTTTCCGCTGCGTACAAAAGTACGTCTACTACAGTTCGTTGAGTGGGAATGCTAGGAGTCGGCTTTTCTGACCACGTTCTGTACAGTGCGCACATCTATCTGGAGAATTGCTTTGTTCCAGAGAGTGCACGGTTCCCTCACGCGGAGTCCTTCCTGAAGGGAACTGCTGGCATTCTGTCAGCCTCGCGCATTTTTGTGGGTACGTAAGTGCTTTCCCTCCAGCCGTGTCCTTCCTAACCCTCTCTTCGAAACAACGCAGGATGGCTTCCGGTAGGATTGGCGATGGGATGTTATGATGCCGCGCTGAAGCACACCAAGGAAAGAGAGCAGTTCGGAAGCCCACTCGCGGCATTCCAGCTCGTCCAGGAGAAGCTTGTGCGCATGCTTGCCAACTGCCAGGCCATGTACCTGATGTCGTGGCGCCTCTCTGAGATATTCGTCAAGCACGGGCAAGCGACCCGCGGCCAGTCCTCTCTCGTCAAGGCTCACAATACTCTGAAGGGACGTGAGTGCGTAGCACTTGCTCGTGAGCTGTTGGGAGGTAACGGTATAATCTACGACAACGTGGTGGCGCGCCACTTCCTCGATATGGAAGCTGCCCACACTTACGAAGGCACCTACGAAGTTAACACTCTGTACGTTCTCATCCAAATTCGAATGTATGTCTGTAAACTTCATGGCTGACTCTTATTTCTACTTCAGGGTGTGCGGAAGGGAGATCACAGGACTCTCTGCGTTCAAGGCGGCCCAGAAATGATCGGAGTGATGCTGCGCTGAAGGCAACGTCTGATCCGTCATGTTGATTTTAAAATCACCAAAAGAACAATTACAAAATTTCAAACGCATTTGGATACGTGTTTCCGAATTTTTTACGTAATCGAAAACAAATTTGTATTTCTTTTCTTTCGATTTTCCTTTTATACGAAGATCTGCTGGCGAAAAAGATGAAGAGAGGGCTGGGCTTCTCGGGGTTCGCGATGGGCGACAAGAAGCGCAGCAGGTTCGAGGCAGACGATGAAGACACAGACCAGGCACCGCGCAGGCGGCCACCTCCCGCATCGTTCCTTCGAGATGAAGATGAAGATCAAGCGGCAGAAGAGGAAGAAGAGACAGGAGGAAGAGGAGAAGAGAAGAAGGCTGGCGATCAAGATGCCGAGGAAGAGGAGGTCGATCCGCTGGACGCCTTTATGGCGGGCGTGCACGACACGGTCAAGAAGGAGAAGGCCGGCCTCATCAAACCCACCCAAGCCAAGGCACTCACGCCCATCCTTTTTTCTTTTTTATTTTTATTTATTTATTATATATTTAATTTCACTATAATTTGACAAAAAAGAAAATAGAACCAATATTGAATATTGAATGTCGAGCTGACACAGGCGTTTTTCCGATGACACAGGCGGTGGTGGCTGAGTTCGAGGAAGAGGATCCGCTGGAGAGTCTTATGAAGCATGTCAAGGAGAAGGAAGCCAAGGAGGGACAAGGCGATGATGACGAAGATGACATTGAGTAACCACTTCCTGTGCCCGCTCTGTTCTTCAGCGCTGATTAACGTTGCACTTGATGAATGACGGTGGTGATGAACACAGCTACGACTCAGATGACAATCCGCTGGTGGAGCGCAAGCGGGAGATTGAGGCTTTGCCTCCACTGGACCATACACAAATCCAGTATGATACCTTCAAGCGTGACTTCTACGTGGAGAGCGAGAATGTATCTCAGATGACTGAGGCCGAAGTGGCGGACTATCGCCAGATGTATGACATCCGGGTGGAGGGCCTGCAACCGGGGCGTATCCCAAGGCCGGCCAAATCCTTCGATCAGTTCCGCTTGCCGGAGAAGCTTCAACGCGAGATCGAGCGTCAGGGTTTCGATGCTCCTACGCCCATACAAAAGCAGGCCATCCCCTGTGTTATGCGCGGGCTTGACGTAGTGGCACAGGCGCGTACGGGCTCCGGCAAGACACTCGCTTACGTGCTTCCCATGTTAGTCCATCTGCTTGATCAGCCTGCGCTGGAACCCGGCGATGGACCCATAGCTATCATTCTCGCCCCTACGCGTGAATTGGCAGCGCAGATTCACCGCGAGACGCGCAAGTTCGCCAAGCGCGTGAACGTGCGCGTGGGTGCTGTCTACGGTGGCAAGAACCGTTACGATCAGACCAACGAGCTCAAGGCGGGAGTCGAGGTGGTGGTTGCCACGCCTGGCCGACTTATTCATATGATTCGTCGAGGCACACTGAGCATGCGACGTGTGACTTACTTGGTGCTCGACGAAGCTGATCGTATGCTCGATCTCGGCTTCGAGCCGCAAGTACGCTCGATCTCAGGACAGATCCGACCTGATCGACAGACGATGCTCTTTTCGGCCACATTCAAGCGAGGCGTGGAGCAACTGATCAATGATCTTCTCGTTCGTCCCGTGCGCATCACCATCGGCACTGCTGGCGAGGCCCATCCTGACGTACAACAAGTGGTCCACATTCTTCCGTCAGACTCCGAGAAGTGGTCCTGGCTTATGGAGCATCTGTCGGTATTCGCTATGACTGGCCAGGTGCTCATTTTCGTGGCCACCAAGAACGGCTGCGAGCTACTCTCTCGTAACCTTAGTGGCGAGGGATTCGTATGCGATTCTCTACACGGCGACAAGGTCCAATCCGAGCGCGCCTCCGTGGTCTCCGCCTTCCGTGCTGGTCGTATCGGCATTCTGGTGGCTACGGACGTGGCGGCACGCGGTCTAGACATCCCTACCGTCCGCACGGTAGTAAACTACGACGTGGCCCGCGATATCCACGCCCACATTCATCGTGTTGGTCGAACGGGCCGTGCTGGCCAGCAGGGCGTGGCCTACACTCTCATCACTCGCAATCAAGCACCATTCGCAGCACATTTGACACAATCCCTGCAGGCGGCCAAGCAGAACGTTCCGCCAGACCTCCTCCAGTTGGTAAGTCGAGTCATGGATCTGCGATGGGCGTAGACTCACACTTTGGTTGCCCGACAGGCCTCAACTGTGCGATGGTTCCGGCGTCGTACGGGACTTGGTGGCAAAGACGCTGAGCACGATCACAGAAGGGAAGGTCATGGTGGTAGAGGCAGGCCTAATACACGCACGGGCATCGGATTTGGTGGCGGCGGCGGAGAAGGCGGAGGACGGGGCGGAGGACGGGGCGGAGGACGTGGCGGAGGACGTGGCGGAGGCGGCTTCCGGGGAGGAGACCGAGGTTCGTCAACGGTGTTTTTATTGAGAGATTAGTAGTAGGTTTTCTCATGGGTTCTGTTGTCTTGGGATTGCGCAGGCAGAGGACACAGTCAGCCCGGCCAGTCCTACAATCGCGCTCCTTATCAGGCGTTCCGTGCCGCTTCTGATTCAGGTAGAGTGCAATCCCACCTCTTGTCAATTGAGCTCAGCCCTAATACTGGTGACCGACCAATGTAGGCCAATGGCGATCCACGCAGCACTAGAGAGGACAGGCGCACTACTCCAGTGTAACTTGTTTATTAACATGGATATACTCATCTTTAGACAGGTGAACGAAGCATGGCTGCGTTATGGCGAAGTGTGAGGCAGGCTTGCCCCCTCCCTTAAGTTGCTGTTATCCCTCGAACCATCAGCATCGTCTACATGTGCACGTGCCTGACGCAGCGTTTAAATAGAGCTTTGACGCGCACAAGTACTAGTTAGTAGTACGTAAGCTCCCCATATGACCTCCCGGGTGAGGCAAACCCCCGGTCACTCGTGGCGGTAGTGAGCGCACGAGTTCATCTTTGTCCATTCCAACCGCTACCGCAGGTTAAACTTATTGCTGGCATCAACTCAAATCCTTCACCTGTGTTGACCAGGAGTCGATTGGACCCTTTGTGTCCCTGTTCTTCACTCCCTTTGCTATCCAGAAGGCCTTTGGCTTTATGACGTTCGGTCCCTGTTCTTCGTGTGAGCACTCGACCTTTATTCTATTGACTCTGCAGAACGTAGCTAGTGCCGAAGAGTGGCCATCTCAGGTGCAGGATCGCAATCCTGGAATTGACTGTTGCTCTTACACGATAAAGTCACCATCGCTATCGTTGGACTTGCGTGACGACTTGCGTTTGGCCTTTTGACCGTCCTGCGATGCTTCTTCATCCTCGCTTGGTTCGTTCTTTCTCTTGCGGCCTCTACTTCCTGTCGCCTTCCGTGTGCGGTGCGCAATCGGTGACCTTTCTTCGTGGTAGTCATCATCGCCCTCGGCATCTTCCTCTACCTCCTTAGCTTTCCTGCCTCGCCCTCTACCTCGACCTGTTGATTTCTTCTTCGTGCTTTCTTTGAGATCAAAATCGCTTTCGTCCTCACGCATCATCCTCTTAAACTGTAACAATTGTACATGGTCATCAATCCTCGCGTGCGAAGCAGGGATACTGAAGTCAATGTACCTCCTTGTAGTGAAGTCGCAGGGTTGCGACATCTTCAAGGTCGAAATCGTTGGGGATTCCCGCGAATGGTGAACTGTTAGGGGCGAACTCGAAAGCGGGCGCTTCAGTAATCTTTCCTTCTCGGGCCTTCACTGTCTCCATAGGCGAGTAGGCCTTGCACCGACTGCATCAATTCCCCCGACAGCCGCTCAGATTAGCTTGCGCGAGTGAGTACTGAACAAGTTTGACGTACCTGTCCGATAGTTTGTAGGTTCGTTTAAGCGTATGCTTGAGCACCAACAAGATCATGATCATTGATGAGATCTTGAATTTGTCCTCCAGGACAGGAGTGCTACTCGATGAGGTTTTAGCTGTTTTGAAGAAGTTCTCAAGAGCTGCGAGAGCCGTGCCGCCAACGAAGGAGACGGACTTGTTGATGTGATAAATAATGCATAACACCTGTAAATAAAGAGACCGTCAAACGAATCCAGTGAAGGAAGAAATCTTGTAGACTCAACTTACCTCGTCAGTATAGGTGTATGGCAGGCTCAGAATGAGCTCGGCCAGGTATCGAAAGAAGTCAACGTCCGTCTAGTAGAGAAAAAAAGGTCAGCTTGTCGATGACGAGTGCGATGAGACTACCCCAAGGTACCTCATCTGATGCTGTACACTTTTCGAAGAGACGGATTATGTTGCCGAGGAAGAAATTTCTTGTAGTGCGCTTGTCACTGAACAGTGTATACAATTGGGCGAGCACCGACACGGGCATCTCTGAGTTTTGCGCTAGTGCTGCAAGGAATGTTGTCAGTCATTATTTGATAAGTCACACCGTGACGAAAGAAAAGCAATAGATACCCGAGCAAGCACCCCAAAGGTTCTTCTGATACGAGTAGGATAGCTTGATGCCATCAATGAATCGATTGTGAAGAAACGTAGGAAACTTTTCGTTGATAGTGGTGAGCAGACGATGAGCCTTATCAGCAATTGCTACTTCTCGATCAGTCTCTAGGGCTACAAGATGTGGCACGCACTATGGCCGCGCGTCGTGAGTGGAAGAAAGTTCATGCGTAATCAAGTGGCACGTACTTGCAGAGGGTGCATGAGTCCCTGACGCTGGATGAGCCCAAGCGTGTTGAGAGCTGCAGCGCGCACACGGACATTGCTGTCTAGAGAATGCTCTAAGATCTCGTTTAGGAAGGTTTGGGCTATAGCGTTGCTCACTCTGCACACAATATCATCTCGCGGTCAACCAGAGAAAACGAAAATGTAGGAACACCAACAGTACCCAGAGTCGCTGTTATCCATCTCAACAAACAGCTCATGGCTACTTGCATCCAGTGACTCGTTGAGGTCCTGAGAGTCATCCAAATTGAGCTCGTCCTCGTCCTTTGGCTTTGGTTTGCTTTTCGCTGTTCCAGCACAGAGTCAGAGCCTCATTATGGGTTCGCGAACGATTAGCGGACGGCCAAACCTGGTTTAGGAGTCATTTTGGGCTTCTTCTTGTTCTTCGCGGCGCCCGAGAGTGCCTTGGCCTCCTCAGACGCAAGAAACTCCGAGAGGTTCAACAACATTTGCAACCGAACGTCATGCGAGTTCGAGGTCAGGCCCTTTTTGATGATACCTTGCACTTGTAGCTTGAGCATTAACTCTGGCGCACGTACAAAGATGCTGCCGATGGCCTGCAACGATAGAAAATCAGCACCGCAAATTGTACCCTCTCAGCGGGGGACAAATACTTGTATCGATCGAAGTTGGAGTTCTGGACTCACACTCTGCGCATAGATTGTAAGTAGGTTGAATGTATTGTGCAGCACGGCATCCTTGGAGAATGGACTGGCTGTGGCACCCCCTGCGCAGAATAGCCAATTAGCAAGCAAACATGTCAACGGGTCAGTAGGCGCAAGTCCGTACGAGTCGAGCTATTTGACTCGTAGTAGCGACAGATATGTCCCAGGCAGTAGAGAGCTCTTCCAGCACTGCCTACTCGGGAGGGAGTCAAATGCTCAGGTCGTGTACTCATGCCACGACACTTATCGAGATAGGTCTGAAATCGAGTTACAATGGACATGATCTGATCGTGATGCCCTGTCAGTTTCTGCACGAGGGTAGCCAAGCACTTGGCCGCAGCAGCGAGCACCGACCAGGCAAGCTGGTAAAGCGGAGAATTTAGAAGACTTATAACTTCAAGCGTTGTGTTTGAAAAAATCAGTACTGTGCTGCTCAGCTGAATGTTGTAGATCGCCTCCTCAAGATCCTTCTCTATTGTGGTAAGGAAGGCAGGATCAGGATGTTCAAGCAATGGAGCAACGCTTTCCACAATTCCGATAACGCTCTTCGCAGTCATATGCTCGCTGCTATCATTTGTCTGAAGTTTAAAATCTTGTGAGCATCCAGCGACAGCTGCGCAGAGCTTGCAAAATATGAGATCTATGGACATGGGCGGTACCAGCAGCTTCATGTAAGGTTGAAGCGTCCGAATGTGCGGTATGAGAAGGTCAGGAGAAGCTTGACAAAACAAATGGAGTGCATTAAGGATGGCAGGCATCGATTTGATAACGCGTTTCGCTTGGTCCTAGAGTCAACAGCAGTTGAGACGATGTCCGCGACGTATTTCGTGTTATGCAAGAGGCTTAAGTGTACCTGCTTGAGCTCGGGTTCAGTAGTTTGCTCATCTACAGCAAAAATGCGCTCCACGATACAGCTGATCATGAGCTTGCAGATCTCTCGCACTGGTCTGTTCGATTCCTTCTCTTCCTTAGCGAACAACTTTATGTTATCGCGTACGTCAGTATGTACCAGGCAGAGTCGGAACGATAAAATCACACGTACGCTGAGAAGCAGATCGACAAACCACTGGCTGCTACTGGTAACGACTTCTATGATTTGATCCACACGTGCAGACATATCCAAAGCCTAAAACGCATGATCAAAATACATCCATATCAACATGGGGAGAGCTCCAGTCACCTTCGTCGAATGGGCGAAGGTTCTTGTGTCTTCCTGCTTCTTAGGCAGGGGGCCGAACCAGAGATTCTGGAAAGTACCCAGCACGGTTTCCTACAAGCAACAACGTAAACACTCCCCATGCAACCGACCTGAGGAAGTATTGATGCACAATACCTTAATAGACTCGTCCTCATCTCCAATACGAGTAACTAACTTCTTGCAGATTGTAGGAATGAGTGAGTGGTATGGTTGACCAAGGCATATATCGCTGAGGATCTTGACCACGCGTTTGCGTACGCTAACGCCTTTGTCCTGAAATACAGTCAAATATGTTAAGTCATTGCACGGCAAACCAAAATAGGGATGGACTATACGAGGATTCGTTCAGCTATCATTGGGTAGTACTGCGAGGCAAACTCTGGTCGCTCCAGCACGTACTTCCCTACCAGTTCCACTGCAGCACTGCGCACCGATATGGCATTGTCCCAGAATCTGCCCTTCACGGCTTGCTCAACTCGACTCTATAGATGTGGAAGTTCAAGGTAAAGTGATCAGGAGATTGAATATATAGAGAGGGTGTAAAAAGGCACAAACGCACGTCGCCCAGGGTATTAGCGTCGGCTTCAAGCACAGCTGTCAGCGCCTTGAGACCTTTCGATCGGAAAGTAGTCTGTGGTTCGTTCATAAGAGCAAGTATTTGGTTGAGAAGGCTATCGAAGCTGAGGAACAACGATCCCTTCGTAGAAAGGAATCGAACAATCTTCATCACTCCATCGCGTGACACAAGTCGCTCATTGCTGTCAAGTTGTTAAATGAGACTCGCGCTAAGGAAGGCAAAAGGCGCAGAGAGTACCGTTCACCCAGCTCGATGCTACGTTTGGAATTAACTTCCCACTGAGACTTGTAGTCCTGAACTTGATCTTCATCAGTTTCGCCGTGGCACCACTGGCTAATGAAAAACTGGCGAGAGTAGATCACTGACGGATCAACGTTGGACTTCTCTCGAAGGTAGTTCAGCAGCATCAATCTCATAACTTCGATCTCGATATCCTCGCGTTCTTCAGAGCTCATATCGACTGATTTCTGCTTGCAAGGTACGAATGAGTGCTCACGTTCCGGCAGGATCAAATAGTAAAAAGAAACGCACGTTCTCCTCGTCAACGGAAGCGTCCAGAGAGGACTGGGACATATCGATGGCCGCCGACCCACTTGCTTTATTTGCATGCTTTCTGGATCTCACCCTTCGTCGAACAAGGCAGGTGTCACAATACCATTGCGGTGGTACCTGCAGCGTGGTAATAAGAGCGTAAGCACGTTCCGCTAGTGTCCTAAGTTATTGGGTGTACTAAGGTACATTCTCTGGCAATACACCAACGCAAGCGCCATGAAACCACTTATGGCATTCATCACAGTCGAGCATGAACTGCCCAGAGTATTGGTTGGAGTTGCAGATGCAAGAGGCATCCTCCTCATCTTGGTTCTGGTTGTGCTGGGGTCAGTAAACGGTTATAAAGCAACAAAGCAAGGAGAATGTCAGGTACTGGGTTGCCTGGGAGAACTTCCATCCACTGTTGAGCCAGAGCCATTTCTTTCCTGACCTTGGCCGTCACGCTTCCAAGCAAGTCGATCGAGAATGACTTGAGCACGGTGCTTTCCTTTGAATCTTTCTTCACATTCTTGAGTAGTATACCACTCAAAACGCGTAACAGCACTTGAGAGGCTGGCCACTCGGGCAAGTTGATAGTAGTGAGAAGGTCCTCCACGAAGTTCGTTAGAATTTGGCGGTAGTCATTGTCCTCCTCTCTGGTGGAGCATCTGGGAGAAAGAGGATTGTAAGCGGGCGATACGGTCTGCGCTAGAGCATCGAGGGGATTCTACTTAGCCACGAAGGATTTCATGAAGGCATGTGCGCAAGCCACAGCGGCCTCGTAGGAGTTCGCATCGGTGATGGTGACGGTTGACTCCTCACCGGAATTTTGCGGTGCTTCTCCGTTGGCGGCCTTCTGTGGTTCGAGATCGATCCCCTTCTTGCCGCCAGTGACCGCTAACTTGACAAGAGAAGGGCAGCACTGAATCAACTGCAGCACCAGGGCAGAGACCATTTGTATGGCTTTGTTATCATCGGACAGCCTGAGCGATGGGGGAACGATAAGTGCTCGAAAAGTAGAATCAGGGCCTCGCAGTGACAGCGAAGATTACCGATAAGTACGCAAGATTCTCTTCGTCTTCGGTAGCTTGGTCAACGAGGTGAAAATGTCCTCAAGAATGAGCGTGCGGTGCTTCTCGTAACGCGAGAATATCTATTTAGGTTCAGAGATAAGCATTGATCTCAGGCAAGGCCTCAAGATCGGGAAGCGGTACCGTTCGAACGATGTTCAAGGCGTGCAGCTGAAGTTCGCTGCCTCCTTCCATAAAGAACGTGGGCAGAGTGATTGAGCATATGTCCAGAACCATACTGTCAGTGAGCGGATCCTTCATCACAAACTCATTCAAGGTATCGAGATAGCAGCAGAGTAGGCTGACAATCCGCTTGGCATGATCCAGAGCCTTCTTGCCTTTGGGCTTCTTCGCCTCTGTCAGTGGATCGAAGGCAGGAATGATATTGTGGGCAACGCAGTATTTGCAGAACTGCAGCATGTTTTCGAGCACCTGAAACAGGATAGGGTGTAATTAGGCTTGTGCCGAGGTTCTATGTATGCAAGGATCGTTACCTCTTCCACGATCAGAGACTTCTCAATGTTATCGGCAGCGAAGATGTGGATAATCACGAGTGCAGCCACGAAACCGTAGAGAATAATTATTTCCCTGACTTTCTCTCTCTGTTATAAAACGAATTGACACTCCTTTAGTCCATTCTAATCAAGTAAGCGCTTTAGGCTGCGAATACTTACACGCTCATCCTCTTCATCCGTTATCTTGATATTGTTGCCTCTCTTCACGTAAGAGTCCATTATTTGCACCAGTCGAGACAAAGTGTCCGTAGGGACGCGAGATAGTGAGTTGTTGGCCTTCAGCTTCGCCGTTTCTGTCCACAGCTCATAAAGCTGTACATCCGATGACCGTTATAAGAAGAAACCGGAGGAAACAGAACGCCAAGTGTGTACCACTTCATAGCTGACCGATGGTTCTGCTTGCTCCTCCTGCTGTACGCTTACGTCATGAACCTCGAAGATGTGGGCGATCAGGACTCCAAAGCGCTTGCCTTCAACCGACTCAAGAATGTCCTCTGCATAATTCTGTGAGATCTATTGTCTACTACCGTGATGAACTTTTCGTGTACCACCTTCTTGTTGTGGCGTCGGCTGCTGATTCTTTGACTTGAGCTTCAGCATCTTTTTCTTCGTCTCCTTGCTCGCCTGGTCCGATTGCTCACCAGCAGTTCGCTTCTTCTTGGAGAAGGTCTGCCATGTAATGATCATTGCGTTAAGGCCCTTTCGTCCTCGCTGCTGCGACTTGCCTTTGTACCTTCACTGGAGGAGCCATGTTACCCTGTGTCTGTGCTTGCAACGTCTGTGCCGTGGCCACAGGTGTAGCAGCAGGCACTAGAGTCTTCGGTTTGGCAGGTGGTGGCGGCATACTACCTGCCCGAGCGGGCTGCGCGTTGGAGATGTCGCTTAGGGGCTTGCGCGGCAGAGAGAGCGAGTGGACGGGCACGCGAGTGAATTGACCTTCCTCGCTACTCGGCCTGCGCAGATGGAGAACAAATCATTAGGATTACACCACTCTTTACTTTCGAAGTTCGTCTCAAGATTTGTGCACGTACATCCAGCTCATGTCTGCCTGTGCTAGCCATTCTTGCATCATGGCATCGACGTCGGCGGTGGGATTATCGAGCCACTGCTCGGCCTGCGCGAGGACTTCGGGCGGCTGCGAATCGAAAACACTCGTGGCGTACGGTACATTGATAGTCGGCATGCCCAAGGCGGGTAGCGTGGTGGTGAAATGGGTGAAATTGGTCAGATTATAAGGCGGATGTGGTGGGGGTGCCCCGTCCATTTTCGTTAATTGATTCTAATTGTCGTGTCAATTACAAAAATGAACGAGACCCGTGGTGATGAATGGTCAAGTAGCACCCAAGTAGGAGGAAGAGGTCAGAAGATGCCGCGGTAAGTCGCCAGTGATTTGAAAGACACAGAAAGGCGGGAAGTCTTTTTGGCGCGCAAATTTAATTCGAAAAAGAAATTCCAGGAAAACGAAAATTTGATCTCAGCTGTACTGTGACGGTCACAGGCGCATGTCCTCTGCTCGAATCCACCACAATCCTGTACACTCCGGAAGCTCGGCCACCTCTGTGTCTTCTTCGTCTTCCTCATACCCTTCTCCAAGCGGTTCGTCCTCATCTGCGCCAGACTGTGACGCTGGTGGTGCCTGCCGCACTCTCCTCTTTCTTTGCTTGGCTCTTCGTTCTTCCACCATTCCAGCCACCTGCATTCTTTCGTAAGCCCAGGCATTTGATAGATGCGACATGGCCAAGTCCACACTAAGATCTTGATAACGACAAGTACAGTGCGCACCTTGTTGCCGAAGAAGAAGCGAGCGAGCGCGATAGCCTCCTCCCAATCAGTGAACCGATAGTCAGTACGGAACCACCGAAAGTGGAAGCCTGCTTCCTCAAGCAGCGAGTATAGTAGGTTGCGTCGGTTTGGTTCCTCATTGCCCGTGCCTGATGATGAGAAATTCACCATTTGATAAGTATACCAAGGCTTCAGCTGATCACTTTCCCTAGCTTGTGTTCGCACCAAGTGTCTCAAGAATGACGATTGAACCCCCGGGTCGCAGGAGTGCTCGCAGATCGGCTAGCACGCGCTTCACCTCCAGGTCCCATGTAGTGGACGACCACACCTCAGCCTTGACATACGATAGCGTCCATCCTGTATGCAATCCTCCCTATCAGTACAAATGATACTAAAGAAGCAATAGCATAGCAGTAAGCATCAAGTGGCAGCGATGCGTGAGTGCCAGCGTACCAGCCAGCACGACGTCGACCGAGGCAGGGTCGATCCCGAAGCTGCTGACCTCACGGTTGTTGCCCACGCGCAACACCCAGTTCGGCTTCCTCTCCTCGGTGCCGCCAAGGCTCGTCATCGTCGCGAGCCGCTCGCGGGCAAGACTCAACATGTGGTCCGAGGAGTCGAACCCGACAATGGACTGCACCCACGGGGCCACCATGCGCGTGAGCCTCCCCGTGCCGGCGCCCAGCTCGACGACGCGGGTCTCCGGAGTGAATACGCCCTCCAGCGCCCGCAGCGCGCGCTCGATGTTCCCCTCGTAGTCCTGGCGCGAGACCAGCAGTTCATAGTGGCCCGCGTACCGACGGTAGATTTCCTTGTGGCTCACCTTGAATCCCTCCAGGCGCGTCCCTGATGGCACGATTTTTCGCTTCCTCTTCGATTTCAATTGGGTCTTACCATCTTTCCCCTCATCATCGAAGAAGCCGTTGCCGCGACTCGCTCCTCCCTCATG
Source organism: Acanthamoeba royreba (assembly GCA_000826365.1). Lineage (NCBI taxonomy): Eukaryota > Discosea > Longamoebia > Acanthamoebidae > Acanthamoeba > Acanthamoeba royreba. Next base: position 9,586 of record CDEZ01022625.1, on the reverse strand, counting down.
TGTGTCTTCTTTATCTTCACCCGCTTCATCTTTCTCGTTCATCTTCCTTCCAAATATTCATGATTCACATAGCGATACTTCAAATTCCATACCTGCATTGCGCAAATATTTGAGTTCGGAGATTTATTTTTCCGCCGAAATTCTTCAGAAAGAGCTGTCCTTCAACGTCCGGCACAACAGCGCCTCGGAAGTGTATGTACGCCACAACACACACCCCCAAGCAAAGAAGGAAGAAAGAGGTGCATTCCCTGTGAGGGGTTGGGTTCAAGTTTGGTCAAGAGAGGGAACGGACAACACCGAGGTGCAGGAAGGAGAGGTATGCGGGCGCCTGAGCGAGAGTTCTCCTCTTCGTGGGAGGATGAGCGTGAAGAAGGGAAAGACGATGAGGCACTCGTCATGATGGAAGACTCGGGGCATGTGGAGGGTGACCAAGGAGGTTCGTCGTGGGACGAGGAAACCGCGGCACCGACCAAGCCCGTGCCACCCAGTGCGCCTGCTCCCCATGCTCTCTGCCGAGTCGTGCTGTGAACGCTAACTCTCTGGGGTTGCATCGGTGGATGATCAGGCAAGTGGCTGGCGCACCTTCCTCTTGGCATACGGCTGGTCACGTCCGCTGTGCTTGTTGTCCTCTTTTTTGTGGTACGCGATATTCGAGAGATCGTACCCCTGAATGCATTGTGTCTGTCTCATCGGTACATGTCTCCTACAGACAGTGTCGGCTGTACCCGTGTGGAACAAGGAGATATTCTCTGGCAGTTTACCTGGGAGCAGACCGTTTCCTTACGCTCTAACTCTTACATTCATGCAGCTGGTTGGTCTTCGTGCTCATCTCTCCTTTGTTTGCTCTTGGATGACAACTCTGATTGTGCTTCTCACGCGTGGTAACGTGGAGCAGGTGGGCACTGACCTGCTCCTCACAAGCGCAGTTCTGGCCTCGTGGGGCGTACATCTATGGCGACGCCAGAAGCATCAGAAGGGATGGATGAAATCACGAGAGCTCCCTCCGTTCTACTTCACTCACCGATTTTTGTTCAAACTGTACGACACACAGCCTCCTTAGCTGTGTGCAGGGCTGCGTAGAGTGCACACACTAACACTGGACAGATGGCACACCGTCCCGATTGGTATACTATTCGGGTTCAAGCTGGGACTGACGAATTGGGGTCTCCACCTTGCTCCTACTGTAAACTTTCATCTGTTGATTCAGGCCTGTTCGGTTTGTTGCCATCTAACCTCTGCCTAACTGCCCCAAGACTTGCTCACATTAACTCTGCTTCCACACAGCTCTTCTTCGTTATCTTATTTGCCTTCTTCATCCTTGGGGAGCGGCCAACCGTGTGGGCACTTCTCTGTGCGGCTGGGGCGACTGGAGGAGCGATACTCATCTCACTTGAATTTGAGAAAGTACTCTCCACGTCACTGCCATAGCCCAGAATGTTTCATTCACCATCTCGATGCAGTCGTGGGGGCTTGGCGATAAATGGTGGGTGATTGGAGTTAACTTCGCGTCAGCCATCTTCGAGGGACTTTCCATCGTCTTTCTTCGCCGAGCTCGAAACATACTGGCCAAGGCATTCCCGGAGGAGAGGGACGTTCTACTAATTATTCAGGTACGATCATTGTTAGGTTTATGTTGAAGACCCAGCAGGTCATGATGACATCACGCAGATCACACTGATGAAGTTGGTGATCTCTGCCATCACCGTGCTTCCCTTTGCCCTGTTGATTGAAGGATTGTGGAATCCGCTAAAGGTAAGCTCAGCTTCTGTTCTATCTCATAACCATTCATGACAATGACTCTGCGCCAGGATACTGTACTGTGGGATGCCCTCGCATCAGCCTCAATCATCCTTCTCCCCGAGATCCTAATCGGATCAATACTCACCTTCATGTACGCACTATCAACGTGTGCCGTGGTGTGTTAACACAACATTACTTTGTTCAGATTTCAGAGTGTCTATACCACCTTAACTTTCTTAGCCGGCGCGCAAGACGTGGGTGTGCTATCCCATATCAAGATGTACCATCATCCTCAACCACGTTATCTATGATGACAACTGTGCTGACGTAGTGACAGTGTGCCTCAGGTCGCATTGTCAGAGATAGTGTTCCAGAACTTCGAGACCGATTGGGAGAAGGTATTCTCTCGTTCTGTTTTCCCATCATGCGGTTCTGCAAGCTAACTCGAGTGATCGTTCAGATATTGGGTCTGGTGATGGTTATCCTGAGCGGCCTTTGGTACGGTGTACTAAAGTGGTTCCGGCTCACCCATCGCCACAAACAGGATCACGGTCGAGAACGGCGAGAGAGTGCCGACCACACGGCCGTGCGAGAGGTGCTCATTGTTTCTCGGTAGAGATGTGCCCCGAGTGCTGCAAGGAGAGCAATTCATTATCTGGATAAAGCACACTCTTAGTGAATCTGATGACCAGCTCTAGGACCGACAGGTCCTTATGCAAGCTCCTCAGTAAACAAGCCTCACGAACACATGTCCTCAGAGCAGTCACACAATCAAGTTACACTTGCAGCTGGGGCATCAGCATATGCCAGGTTTCCACCACGACAGAGAAGAGAAGCTCCCACACACAAGGACTACCAATCTACCCCCCTGGAGTGATCGCTTGACTCGTGTCCTTCTCTTCTTATCGAACCTGATGCACGTGTTGATTTCCTAAAGGAGTGTTGAGGTCTGTAAAAGGCAAGAGCTGTGTCCTTTTGTAGAACAGAGTGAGTGAGGGTATTGATCTCTTGCACACCGCCTCCTCAACACATCCCACTGACATACAACGGTCTTCCTCCTTGCCCCACGAAGCGTGTATACATACTGCCATGCAGGACGACCCGCATGCGATGTGCATCAACAACCTTAGAGCCTGTGGGCTGAGCTGCATCGCCGCCAAGCTTGCGCACAGGGGAGACCTACACAGCCTCCAGATATGGCTCGAGTTTGGACTGCCCTGGGACGCGAGCGCGTGCAAGAGAGCCGCCGACAGCGGCCACTACGAGGTCTTGCAATGGTTGCGACGGAACGGCTGCCCGGGGGACAAGTACGAACGGCAAGACGCGTCTCGCGCGCAGCCAGGGGGAAGCGAGATCCCCAGTAGGCAGGATGCCTCATCTGCTCTTCGATGGCCCTTACTCGCTTCAGGTCCCCTCTTCTGTAGGCCATTCAAACAGGAGCTGATGTACCCCACAACAGATTGTCCCTGCCCTCCCAGGCAGCTCTCCTCTCCGGACGTCCCGCTAGCACCCCTTGCCGCGACCTCTCATGAACTCGTACCGGCACCTCTGCAGGAGCAGCCCATACCTGCCACCACGAACGAGAGCGTGCCCACGGAGCCGGAACTCCTCGAGCTTGAGGAACAGTGTGCAGGACCTGCTGTGTGGTGGGAACCACCTTGGCTGGCGCTTGTCGAGCAGGATGGTACGCCATCCCCTCGTGATCAGGACGCTCTGGACACCACCCGCTGCCCGGAGAAGAGCTCGCCATGCGCGCCTCTTGAGGATTGCAGGAGAGACCTCATGATCCAGGCAGGGCAGGGCGTAGGAGGTAGCGGAGAAGAAGCAGAGGACGTAGCCGCTCAGCCCGAGGAGAGGACTCCTTCATACCTGGATCCCGAAGAACGGAGACCGCTCGACGACAGCGGCCATGAGAAGGCCTGCGTACCTATTGAGGAATGCTTGCGAGACCTCATGATCCAGGTAGAGCAAAGCGTTGGAGGTAGTGGAGAAGAAGCAGAGGACGTACCCGCTCAGCCCGAGGAGAGCACTCCTTCATACCTAGATCTCGACCCAGAAGAACGGAGACCGCTTGACGACAGCTGCAATGAGAAGCCGTGCGTACCTCTTGAGGAATGCTTGAGAGACCTCGCGATCAAGTTAGAGTGGGACGTAGAAGATAGCGGAGAACAAGCAGAATACGTACCCGCTCAGCTCGAGGAGAGGACTCCTTCATACCTGGATCCCGACCCTCAAGAACGGAGACCGCTTGACGATAGCGGCTATGAGAAGCCGTGCGTACCTATCGAGGACTCCTTGCTAGACAACATGGTCCAGTTAGAGGAGGGCGTTGGAGGTAGTGGAGAAGAAGCAGAGGACGTACCCGCTGAGCCCAATGAGCAGACAACTGCGGACCAGGTACCTGATCAGTGGTCCGTGCCCAACCAACAAGTCTCGACCACCGAGCCGGAGAAGCGAGCTTCCTTCGAGCAAGCATCGGCCGCACCCTGTGAGAAGGTACCCACCACACACCCATCAAGCACTTGATGCGTGAAGGCTCCCTTACACGAGGCCTTCCCAATGCAGCTTCCCGCAGTGCACAGGCCCATCGATACAGCTCCTGCCACCACTGCCACGAGTGTCCAGACCTTCAATCATGCTGAGCGGGATGCTGTGCGCTGCCTGCAGCAAGTTAGAGTTCCGGCGGAGTACGAACTACTGTGTATCATTGTCCTGTCACTCGTACTTCTCTGCATCCCGGCAGTCCTCATCTACCTGTGAGGATGAGTGCGCAGCATCGACTGGACCTCCACGACGAAGGCAGGCAGTAACCAAAACTGTGATGATGAACAGTCCTGTCCTTCCCTCAAATGCACAACTCGAGTTAGATGAAGTGCGATTGTTTCGACACAAGTAAAGCATGTGCATTGCGATACCAGTGTTGGTCCGCCTTTAAAGTCCAGCCCAGGTCCTCAAGCTCACAACGATCTGCGGCCCGCACCCTCTCCGTCTTCCTGCAACTGCCGCCTACGATCACCAAGGCTTCCGCTGATTACGCTGGTATCAACGCCATGGTAGCAAGCATCCACCGAGCAATGAGTCTCTCCCTCCTTCATGTATCCATCATTGTAAGAACTCTTGCCACTCCAACACATCCACTCACATATTGTCGCTCTTCTTTCCTTTCCCTCTCCCTTTCTCTTCCGAATAAACAGCGAGACCTTCCCAAGAAGGGAAGTCAGCTGTGCACACAAGGTGAAGCAGGCGAACGCCATCATCAATTCATCACTACAATGATGAGAAAGTTACATCATCACCGCTTCTCGATATTCTTGAGCTGGCTTCGCTTCATCTTCTTGATCTTCCTTGTGTCCTTGATCTGTTAACGGATTGTACATTCTCGATTAGGATAAATTCCTTACAAAAATCAAGATAAATAGTTAAATAAATATAGAAAGGGATGGCGGTACGGTTTGCACGACGGTGGACTTCCTCTCGTTCTCCTCCTTCCGCTTGCGTCGTTCCTCAGCGGCCTGCTTCTCCTCCTCCTTCTTGCGGCGAGCGTCGTCCTTGAGGAACTGCTCGTGCGCCTTGAGCTTCTTCAACTTCTCCCGTTCCTTCACCTTTTGCTCCCACGACGTGTGGTAGGCCTTCCCCACATTCAACGCCGAACTCCTGCTCACAAGTCAGTTGAGGATATATTTTTTAAAATTAATGAAAATTCGAAATAAATGAGTGAAATGATTTTATTTATTTTATTTGATTTTTAAAATTATTTCTCTCATTTATCGAAATTTAGCTAGGATTTGATTTTATTTTATTTTATTTTATTTTATTTTTATAAATTATTCAATATTCAGATTTAAAAATCTGAAGATAATAATCTCAGAAATGATATAATTTTAATAAGAAATGAAATAATTTTTTCTTTTGAAGGGGAATACAAACCGTTTGTGTGTGCCCTTCCACACGCGGCCTGATTTGGGAATGCCCTTGGCGACGGGGATCTTGTTCTTCTTCTCCTTCGTGTTGTCCGATTTCTTCTTTTTTGATGCATTCTCAGTGGTCGCGGTAACGGCGGAACCATTTTCGGTGGTGGTCTCCATCACAACGTTGTCCTTGTGAGATTCGTTGGTGACTGATGATGATTCCATCATGTGAAGGCCGGGATCAAGATGTAAGAGATGAATGAAAATCGGGACAAATTGAAGATGAAATGGAAAAGATGGAGATTGCGGCCAGAAGGAAAATAAAAGAAAACATTTTCTCATCGATAAATGATATTTTCTTTTTCGGAGTTGCACAAGCAGGTGGCGGTCAAGAGTGATCTGCTGCTGGTGGTGCGGATGGTTCAGACTCGTGAGGATGATCGTGCTGGTGATGCTCACAGTTGTGATGGTGCTTCCTGTGTGGCTGTGAAGGTCAACATCACACATGATCGTATCGTCGTTAGTCTCTGCAATGCGCTTCTTCTCATGTTATTGTTGTTGGCCATCACGAGAATCATGATGCAGGGATTCATGACTTGATGACTCGTACCTTGGGCTGCTTCTCATACTCGTTTCGCATATCATCGTCGCTGCTCTCATCGCTGCTATCCTCTCCAAACGCCCGTGGCTTGTGGTAGATGCAGCACACTGTCCACCACACCACAGACACACAGGTCATGAGCGTGCTATTATTTATCCAGGGTTTAAAAATAAATCCATTAATGTGATAAAGAATTGTCACATTGATTTCTATATTTTAGGTGAAAAAATAATTTCATAATATACCTTTGGAACTCTTTTTCTGGAGGTGCTCGTTGTCCACCACCTCCTCGCTCCACTTCACCGCCTTTTTCTTACGGCGCGGCGCCAACCTGACCGTCACCACGGAGGGTGTGCTTGCTGTCGAGACCGTCGTCGCAGCAGCAGTAGTTGTCGTGGCTGTGGTTGTGGCCATCTTTTTATTTCGATTTTATTCTTTTTGGCTTTTGTGTGTCTTTTGTTTCCGAAAATTGAAATCGTTTCGAAATTTCACTAAAGTTTGGACAAATTGGCGAACAGACATTCAAGGTAGCCAGAGTGAGCGCGGGCCCAAGGTGGGGTCAAGAGGCGCACGCGAGGTAGAAGGTTGGGTATGGGCAAGCAGAACGTAGCGTGTGATCCATTCCATGTAGGCCCGGCCGGCCTGTCGCTGCGTCTCGAATCGCTCCTGTGCTACGTCCGTGCAACATCGCTCGACGAACCGGCATTCGCGAGTGAGCACCACTAGCTCATCCTCCCCACGCTCATCCGATCTGAACCCAATAACCTCTTCTTCCTCTTTTCCTTCACCTTGATTTCCACTAGCAGCTGCTTCGTCGTTGAAGAAGATCGATTTGAGAGCGGGCACTCGCGACGTCACTGCCTCAAACCAATGGGCCATGAGGAATCGTCTGTGATGCCAGAGCGCTTCGTGCCCGGGGAATATCAAGATCAGCTTTCGACAGAGCCAGAATTCGCGTTGCCATAGCTTGACTACTTCTTCATCGCTGTACATAGAGGAGAAAGAAGTTGAGGGACCGATAGAGTCTCAACTTAAAGAAAATCACGTGCCTTGTTGGTGTGGTGGAGATAGGCTTGGAGTAAAGGTCTGGATCTGGCCGATAGATATCCGAGACCTCAACGAATCCACCCACATGGAGAGCACGCAACAGTAGTCCCTAAGTCGATGAAAATACCATCAGCAATGGATTTGAGGCCTATTGCAGGCCGAATCTTACCTGCCGATGATGCCAACCTGAGTGATCTCCCACATAGCGTCTTCCCCACGTTTCTAAATTCCTCAACTCGCTGCTTACTTGTGCCAGATCCATGCTGTACACAGAAGTTAGTGGAGTGGTAGTCCGGTTAGATAAGGGAAAGCTGCTTACGCATGAGTAAGCAGCAAGCGGTGAGTCCACGCGTGATAATTCTTTGGATAGCGTTGTGCCACTTTCAAACAAGTGTCAAGTTCGCCTTGTATCACTGTCTGATAGTATACGCAGACAATGTCCTATAAGCTCATCTTCATACCACTAACCCAAGTTAACAAAGGTACCGAAGAAAGGGTCGGGGAAGATCGGCTCGCGAGGTGAAGGAGCCAGCGGCGATGAGCCCATGTTTCGCCACTCTTCGGGTGTTTGGACATGATCAAGTTGACCAGCCTATCGAAACCGGTCCCGAACACAGTGAGCAGCGTCAATCCACCAGCAAACGGACGATTGTACCAGAATTCGTGATCCATAGAGGAATGTCCACCCGTGATGAGCTTCTTCCGTCCATTCCATGCGGTGTAGTTATCTGCGTTGATGAGCAGCACCACCGTCGAGAGTTGATCAACAAGCTGACTCCAGTCCTGTATTTTTGGGTCAGAGAAGCGGCAGCGGAAGAAGGGAATCTGTGCACGAGGAGGAACCTGCTGAGCACTCGATGCAGTGGAAGAGCGAAGGAGCGGAATCAGGCGCGTCCACGCGTGCTGATAGACGGGCGGCAAAGCCCAGAAGGCCATGCCCAGGCTCCGCTCGCACACAAAGAATGGCCTGCCGTTCTCCCCGTCATCCGTACCTGCATCCTCCTCGTCCTCCTCGTGCTTGTCCTCTGTACCGCCATAAGCCGCCGGATCCGCATACGGCACGAACCCAAGTTCCAACCTTACACAAAAAATAATTAATATTTAAAAATAACAATAAAATTATGGCTATATTGTATCTGATATTCCTTTCAAATAACAAATGTTTTATAGATTTAAGAAATCTTTTTGAATAAATAAAATAAAATATGTACAGGTCGGGATGTCGCTGTAGAAGGCGGCACAGGCGCTGGTAGAGCGCTGCCCCGTCTATACTTGTCTCTTTTTGTGTCGTCTCGCCCGGGGAGGCCTTGTCCAGGTTCTTCGTACGAAACGCTGCCTCCAGCATTGCCTTCCTACAATTACAAAAAAATGTAATCGTTTCAAAACATTTATTGTTAATTTACAAGGCTTACAAAACAGTTTCGTAATGTTTCGATGCGATTAGAATCGTTTCGGAAATAATTTCAAAAATACAAGGAATGTACGAATTGATTCGAAATCAGGCGCGATGCAGGTGCAGCTGGAGAAGGAGTCAGGGACATGGTCCAGCGTGGGGGCGGTGGAGTTCCAAGTGGTCCTCCTCGCTGGCGGTCCGGGCAGCCGCATGTCGCCCCTCTCTACCGAAATCCCCAAGCCGCTCCTCCCCATCGCCAACCGCCCCATGATTTCGTATCAATTGGAATTTCTTGAA
>CDEZ01022621.1:2165-27529 GCA_000826365.1 Acanthamoeba royreba | reverse complement strand
TTGTCTTGGTAGAATTTCGTTTGTTTTCGTTTCCAATCCTCACGAGAAGCTTAGCTTTGTGAATGGTGGTTTGGCGCGTTAAGTTGGTTCCATGTAGGCCTCGTTTCCCTCAGTGTACTGAAAAATGTTTTTCATCTTGTACACCTGCCTACAACGGACAACAAGGGTCATGATGAGCACACTCTAGGGCGGGTTTGACCTTCAAGATGCAGACAGAACGTACCTGCCGCTGACTCGGAAGGGAATCAGACTCAGGTTGTACTTGGTTTGCAGGTCTCTGAGTGCGTCAGCGGTTGGCTGGCTGACATGTGGCATAAACGACAATATCAGCAAACAAGTACCCTCTCTGTGTTGAGCAGAAGGTGTACCCAATAGATTTGAGGCGATGATACACAACTCCCTTGTACTTGAACGAAATCACCTGATTTTCAATCCCGGCATGAGAGTGCTGAGCTAAGAAGGAAAAAGAAAGGCCTACAAGAACGTCTGGAACAGTGCGGCTGAAGCGAATCAACATCTCCCCACTCTTCTTCAGCGTCTCCTGGAATTCAGAAGCGCAGCGTGTCAATATCTTCTCAATTTAGTGGTGGTGGTGTCGAGGGTACCTCCGCTGTGATCCGGTTGATCAGACCCAGGAATCCCTGACCGAGAACGTACTGGGAGATGTTATGGAAGAATTCCTCCCACGGACCAAACAACTTGGTGAGTAGATGCCACTTATAGACTGTAACCGTATCATCTGGCGGGGCACGATTCATGCACGTGATCACAATTGGCAAACAGTATGCAGCTGCCCCGTACCCCGTGGGAAGTTGAGGAAGTAAGACATGCAGTAGAGCAGATCTTGCCCTTTCGTTGACTTCAGGGGTACGTTGTAGACTTCAAGAACATGCTGGAAGAACTCCTTAGGGCATGAAGACATTGCCAGATTAGATTGCGAGTGCTTCATCACATTGACATAGAATGAACAGGACGCACCTCAAAGTCACACAGATAAACGTCCATCCCAACCTTTTGTTCCCACAGCTGTCTAGCCTAAACCCTGAGTGAGCGTTCTGTGGACAGTGTTAAATTGCAGCTCAAGGAGCATACGCCAGGAGACTCAATGAGCTCGGAGATGTGATTCGGACGCGGTGCTTGAGGCGCTTGCGCCTGCTCAGTGGGTATCTTCTGTGAAGCCGGCTTGTCCTCCTTCAACGGCATCAATGTGGGGAACATGGCTTGGAATTGGTAGTAGTATCTGGATGATGGTAGTGAATTCACTACCATCCGCCTTTCACTCTCACGCACAGGGGCGAAGGGAAAACCTTCTCAACGAAAGTTCTAGGATATCAAAGTTCTGCGACAGCTCTTGCTTCGATGAGGCTATCTTGGCCACTGTCTGTTGTATATCCTTCAACTGACTGACGCGTCCCATTTTGCCGAGGGATGAGTCGGCGATTTCCCAGACTAGATTGTTGGATGGCACAACTTACTTGGCGAAAATGGCAAGGGAGTGAGCAAAGACGGGCGTGATGTCAGGAGAGTTCACTTCGTCCCTCTTGGCCTTCAGGTATTCGTTCAGACGCGAAAGCGACTCCTGCATGCTCGAACCTATGAATGAGTGTTGATGCAGCTTCAATTCATTGAGTAACACCTACAGCCAAGAAAGTAAGACGATCATCCTTCTTGGCGGGGGTGGCTTGACCGGACCGGATTGTATCAACAAGCCGCTGAATATCTCCGATCACGCGCAAGCACACGTGTGTGTGCTGAATAACGAACGGTCCTTTTGTGTCAGCCACACAAGCATACGTACTATGATAGTGCCGAAGGTAAACATGTCTGTAGTACCTTTGGGATGAGCAGCTGATAGATCTCTGAACAGTCCTGCGTGAGTACATACCTTCCTCCAACAGTAATGGTAAGTCACCCGTAAATCAACCAATCTTGAAACCGTTGTTGAGGATGAGGATGCGTCTGTACTCGTACCAGTGAAAGCACACGAGACCGGCAGAAACGAGCGACTTGACGTCCAACTGCCGCAACACCTTTACTCCCCACTCTCCATTAGCGGACGATCCGGAAAAACATAACGAAATAAATATATCCAAAAATAATCTCTTCTTTGCACTCTTCGCTTAAGAAACAAACAAAAGGAGGAGCAAGTGCGTACGTTGAGGTTGACTTCATCCGGAAGCGTACCGAACAAGCCTTGAGCCGAAGGAGCGGCGTTTGTCTCGCTGCCCTGAAGGCGTTTCCGAACGAGAGCAGAGGAAGTGTTGTACCCCTGAACACGATCAGCGGTCTTTGCCACACTCTCTTCTTCCTGGTTGTTCATCTTTTACGTTTTGGAAGTGCAGGTGAAGCTTGAGAGTTTTAGGAACCCCTTTTTAACTCCGCCAATTTAGCTTCTTCAGCGCACTCACACCCACGGGCGAAGCAATTGCTGAATTGCTGAATTTGCTTGGCCGGATGAATCCAGGTCACGAATCAGTGGTCCTGATGGAGCCCATCCATAGGTTGATGCGCGAACAGTAAATGAGACTGAGAGGAAGGAGTCAAAGAGACCTGACCGAATTTCACTACTGTCACTCAGCGCATCCTCGCGGCAGACACAGGTTCGAGTTGATTCTGCTGCTATTCTAGGAAAATGTTGTTTGACTCCTGCTACCTTACGGCAAGTACCGCCCACATTCTGATGGGGACAACTGCACGCTTGTACCTGGTGAGCAACAGGTCCTCAGGAAGGCAAGGACTCGTGTTCGTATCAACTTGTAGCAAGAAAAGCTTCTTCGTCTTCGGTGCTCTTCCGGCCAAGGTGACAGTTTCGCGAGGGAAATCGACCAAAGAGGTTCACTTCCTGCAATCAGAACTGAGACCACGCTGGTGATAAGGTACCATGGGAAGAAGAATAATTAACCTGGCGCTGGCTAAGGGATATGTCCAGGAATCGCCGTAGGATTGGTAGGATTCCACTGTTCTGCGCTTCCTCGCAAAGCGAGGTATAAAGCGCCACAGACTTGGCCTGTAGTTCGGGATCCTCGGCATGAATGTAGTGGCAAGTACAATACTGCTCTGCCTATCAGTGGGAGCTCTAGGAGGAAAGGCCTTCAGTGTTGTTGTCAGTGTAAAGACAAGCGATGGTAAGGCAGCTGGGCACTTTGATCCAGTTCTTGCTCTATAGTGCGCAGACTCGTCACTCGCGCCAGTGGATCTCCTGCCCAAGCCGTTGGTGTGGCCCGATAGATATCTTGCAAAATCATTTAGTTAATCACCCAAAGCAGAATCAAGGTGAGCTATACGCTTCTTTGGCAATGCTCGTACTACGTGTAAATTGGTCCTGCAGCACGTCATCGAGTTAGACCACATCGCATGCTCCTCCCAGCATTCCATCCACCTGAGCAACGTACCAGGAGGACTACAAGAGCGAGCGCGCCGAAGGATGTGCAAGCCCAATCGTTATACTGTCCCGCCAGTGCCTTCTCCACATGCTCTCCGTACTCGGCCCTGTTCAAATGAGTTCCACAGGCAGTGAGTGCCTTGAGAAGCTCTAATCGCTCACCTTATGTGTTGGTCCACTGCTGCGGTGAGCTCTCCGTCAGCGAACCACCTGCGGGGTCATCCAACGTACGTTGGGAAGCTCAGCAGAAAAGGTACAGGAAACGCCAACCGCAGGCATATGCTTACCTGCTGCGCCAAAGGTGGTCGTAGTGGGAGGTGAGGTCAGCGGGCTGCGTGTCATCTCGCCACAACTGTGTGCCAAACCAGTAGGTCAGGATACGCTCGGGCATGTCTGCCACCACCTCTCCCGGCCTCTCCTCACCCATTTTCTTCTTTTCCGATCGTATTTGCAGTCTACAGCCCTTTGTTTAAAATTTCAAACAATACGTTCCCAGCTGGAGCAGGAAACCTGTCTAATGGCGTAGACTACTTTTGGTGTCTACACCCGTATGTAAAATGACTAAAGTACGCAGCTCAAACAATTACACAACACCATGCTGGTGTGGTATGCACGCGACACAACTCCTCATGAACATGACGCACGCAAGCGTTTTTTAACTAGATGCTACGCATAGAAGATTGGCATCTCCAAGCTCCCACGTAGCCTTCCATGATCTGGGTGCGCTCCGTTGTGGTCCTTTTCACTCCACGAGCTTATTCATCACGCTTCTTTCGAGAATAATATTTCATCAGCACACCTTACTGATCTTTTTTCATATCTTCTTGGGTGAAGAATTGAATCCTGCATAACTGATCAAGAATAGAAATCCAGCTTGTGTACAGTTGCGCGCTGCGCCCGAAAATTAGTCAATGGTAACCTTTTGAGGTTGCACGAGTCGGGAACGCTGGTAGGCCTCGTCGTCTGATAAAGTTTGGCTCGCTTCGAGGAGGAACTCGCGCACCACAGGCACCGTCGCCAAATTGTACGGTGTTTGTTGATACCGCTGCAGCTGCTGCATGACGTCGGCCACCAAGTAACATTTGCCTGTCCACCAACAACAACAACAAACCAGGTAAAGCTCCATTAGCGCGCCCCTCGTGGAGCAGATAATTATGCCGAAGCAGACAAAGCGACGTACGGAAGTTAACGTGGTTGTTCGTACTGATCCTTATCTTATTCGCATCTGATGCGAGATCAGGAGTTAGCAGCACACCCACATCACGCTAGTCCAAGCTACCCAGCAGTACCTTCAATAAATGTAAGGTCCGTTAAGAAGCGACCCAGGTAGGGCACAAGTGGTGGATTGGCATCGCGGACAGCTCGCCGATACTTCTGGAAGTTATTCCCAACTGACATCAGCTCCTTTAGTTCAAGAAACTCTGGCGCTTGCACGACCTTTGATGGGAGAGCGATTAGGTTTGAGCACATCTACAATTGCGTCCACGGTGAAGAATACTTTCTTAGCCTGAAGCAGGCGGCACACAGGCGCCGAGGCAAAGGCGGCAAGAATCTCTTGCACGGCGTTGAAGTTGTTGAGCGTCCTACAGCACTGAGCAACCTTCACGATGTGTTCCATCACAGCTTCCCTTTTCTTCGCCGATTCCTCGCTTACAATCTTAGTGATGAACCATTGAACCGACTACGATAAGGATAGGGTGAGCAAAACTCGTTTGTAGGAAATTCGAGAGAGCTTATTACCTGGTTGAAGTGAGCTACAAGAGCCATGACGTTGGGTGAGCGCTTGTTTTTATCGGGCTGCATCCACGCCTTCTCCACCAATTCCTGATGTAGCAAACAGTAATTATTAGTCACTCTAAATCTTTCAAACGACCAACGTACAATTGGTTTTATCTGAGCAAGTATCTCATATTCGATGAGGGCCATCTGGCGAGCCAGCTCAATAGGGGAAACTTGCAGTATGTTCCGCAAAGGCTTCTTGCTCGGAATGCGCGGCTTAGGGGCAGCTTCGCTAAACATTAGCTTGACTTCTCCTTTACCCGCCTTATCACAAAAAGAGCTTAGCTGCTCCATACTTATCGAGATTGATATCAATTTTATTCCTCATAAGTACCTTCATCTTAGCCAGTGTGGGAGCAAGGGCTCGCATGAGTTGGATATCTTTGCTGCCCAACACAAACTGTTCATATGTCTTCATCATGTGAATCAATCATAATAAATGGAAGAGTATTAGAGCCGAAGGGAAACACAGCGCTGCCAGTAAATGGTGTACCTCCAAAAGCTGCGGTTCGTCCTGGAACTCGTAGAATTGCTCTCTTGTCCACTTCTTGAAGAAAGCGCAGATCCTGTCGTCGAGTGATTAACAAAGGAGGAGTCATTGACATATGCTGATCATGGATAGGAGAACGTACCGCATTATTGCCACTTTGTTCTGTTCCGGTTGCATCGATAGGTGCTTGTAAAGTTCAATCAATGTCTCCAAAAGTTCCATCGATGTGGTCCATGAGTGGTACGTAAGCAAGAAAACACCAACATAACTGCCATCTGCAAATCTGGGTCAGTGCACGGATTCAATCCGAACGAGACGACCAAGCTGGTACATGTACATGAAGCGGGAATAAGGCCCTTTGGGCATGTGTGGATCGTGCGAATGAGCATATCCATGGTTGCCGACTTAATTTGGCGTCGCGAAGGCATAAACACAATCTCCTCGCTCTCAATATAATCGAGTGAGAGATTTTCGAGATCCTGCCAGAAGAGAATCGTTTGAACTCACTCTCGCGTAAGAACGCTTCACATACAGGGAAGATGCGTACGGGAAAAATAGTGAACGCGTTTTCTATCAGCAGGGCACAGACGGTGTACACAGCATGAGAGGCCTCAAGAGAAGCTTCAAGACTCACGTTGTTCGTGCGGCGTAAAATGTTGGGACCGATACAAACAGCTGCACGGATGAGCTGATGAGTTGTTGGAGGATCAATCAGCTCGGCATGAAGATTATCTGTCCTTTACCTAAATTGTAAGCAGACATTTTGGACGAACTTTCGGAGGCCACTCGATGTAAGAGCTTGAGGAGATACTTGAGCAGGGCAATATGTTCCTTTGGCAGCTGGCTCAGCAAATCGACTAAATGTTCCAATGGCGTAGACGCTGAAAACGTGCGATTGAGCCATTGTCCACATGGTGGTAGTATAAGGTAGGGAGGGTATATGTGTGATGTACCATCGACGAGAATAAACTTGGAGAAGAGCTCCGGAATAATGAGTGGTCGCTGCAACTCGCGAAGATAGGTTTTCAACAGCATGGCCATTAAATGTGGCTTATTGATGGCATACAGATCCACCTCGATTCCTGCTCAATTTGCTCAGCCAATGTTTCTCCCTCCCTCCCTCCCTCCAGAAGTAATTGAAAGGGCAAACCTCTATTTAACTTTTCGATGAGTTGCTTAGCTTCCGTCGATGAATCTGACACTCGAAATAGACCTTCCTCTCTCACTATAGCATGATGAGATCAGATCATACATAACTGGCCGTTTGTACTGTAGAAGACTCACAATAGCCGTACCGTGCATGTACAGATACCGAATGACTTGGTCGGCAAAGAAGGGAATCTTTAAAGAGAGAAGTGCTCCGTTAGCTACAACCAGAAAGAAGAGGACAGTCTGAAACCATGAAGTACATCAATATCAAGCCAGGATTCTCGTTGACGCTGGGTCTCCATGCAGGACTCTAGCTCGCATCCGAACACCTTTTTGTCTCGCGAATCGCTTCTAGGGCGGGGTGGGCCTGTCATACGCCTCCCACCCACCATCACACCAGATCCCGCGCCGGGGGAAAGTGGGCCGCTGCTTCCGATATCATCAGAGAAGAGAAAACTACCAATACCATGAGTATGAGATACGGTTACCTCGTGTTGAGAGCGCTACTTCGCCGCCAGAGGAAGCGTTCCTCGTCCTTCTTGCCTTTGTTTTTCTCAAGACCATCCACAATTCTTTTTGCTTCTTCTTCGATACTGTGCACCACAGTTAAGGTATCAATGTAGGGAAAAGCAAGGACGCTCTGATAGGCCTCGATGAAATCGACCACCGTGGGAAAAGCCGGAACAAGCATTCCCTCCGGCACACTTTCCAATCGCTGTTGATAGACTCCTGTAGCACGACATGAGGTTCAGATCATGCCACTCTGCTTAACTAAAGAATATATATAGAGCAATTGTTCTTACGTTGTCCGGTGCCAGGTTCCTCGACTTTCTCGATAAGAGAGTGCAGGACCTGACCGTCGTTGCCAACATAAGCGATTGCTAAGCAGGTACGAAGTCGACTGCTGAATCTCAGCAGGAAGGTTCCTATATTCCTGAGTTGAGACGTAGGCGCGCTAGCACTAGAACAGCGACTGTTGAACCATACCTCCATGCTGATTACTCAGCATGTTCATTGTTTCTTGGGAGGACAGGTCTGAGTAGAACCAAGCCTCAGCGAGTAGACGAGATGGACAGGGTCGTAAGAGAACACGATTGAAGCGGTTGACCAATGCGCATGCGCTACTGAAGTGCCACATTTGTCCTTATATGTGTTCGACTTATAAGTTGGGTAACTCGTGGTCTGATAGCGAAGCCCGAAACAGGAGTACCTTCTTGTTCAATGGAGAATCCGCCCATAGTTAGTTCTCCCTTAGCTCCAGAAGTTAGCTCTTTTTGTCGAGCAGCGGCTTCCTCATAATTATGAACCATGATATGGAGTATTGAAGAAGGCGATCCTGCAAACAACAATGATCAACACATAACATTGGATCACATTACGTTGCGCTCAAACAATCTGCAGCATCGGTTTGTGTCGCACCAGAGGAATGGACGAGAGCGATGGCTAAAGATCCAGGGAGGAGATTCCGATGCCGTAGGATGAAAGTCCCAGGCGGCTCACCTTCGAGAAGCCGCTCAGCCTCATAGTGGGACACATACCCGTGGTACCAACTGCCAACCGGGGTGCAGGTGAGAGAGGTGGGCTATAACACACAGGGACTAAACACGCGTACTCTTTGGAAACGAGTTCGGCAAACTATGGAGGGAGAGAGGAATCTAAGATGACCAGAACGGAACAAACTGGTGTAAATCAGGTGGAGGTACCTTGCTCAAGCAATCCTTGAACGGAGAGAATCTACCAACATTCACATCAAATTAGGAACACGCTTAGTAGATGGGGCAGGTTGGTCTCCAAAGAAAGCTCGTGGTACCCCTTCAAGAAGTCTCTAAATCGTATCATGCTCACCATTTCTGATCGGGCTGGGTCTGTAAACCCAATTGTGAGAAAACGAGGACTTGAATCTGCGCTGCTCACTTGCATACGGGAATGAAATGTACCTAGAACGTTTGCCAATTGATCCGTTTCGCTCTGCGTTGGAGTGTAATCCAAACGACTTGTGATCGCTTGTAGAAAGTCTTCCCATGTCACCATGAACTTTAAGGGCTGGATGATAAACACGGTGCGGAATGAATACTGATCCTCCGATTCAAGATGGAAGTTGACCGCACCTCTTTGAATGCAGTCGCCCAGAACGAGGCGGCTTCGGGTGACACAACAGCCAATAGCTCACCTACGTTTCCCTCAATTTCCTCCAGCTCCTTCCACAATTCAGTGTCATGATGGCTTCCATTAGACGAGATCTCATCGTCCGGATACCCATCAGAGAGTTCATCCTCCTCGTCATCGACCGCATTAGAGGGCTCCCCTGTGACTAAAGAATATCATCAAGGGATACGAGGAATGAAGGAGGATACAAGTGATTGATATCAACACAGCGGGGGACAATCACTTACCCTCATCGCGATCCATTTTTCCAAGGGCTCGTCGCTGGCAGTATTCACCGTATCCGACGAGCTCGCTTAACCAGCGCAAGTAGAGAAACTTCAACATCCTATAAAGTGAGTCCATCAAAAGCTGCACATCTGATGTTGTCATTTTGGAAAACGCGGTTAGTTTGCAAGTCCAACGTCAAGCTCCTTGTTAGACCACCATGAAGAATCCTCACCTTTTCTTCTGCGCGTGCTGCCGCATTGGAAGTGTTTCGGATCGATTGCCTTGAGAAGTTGCAGCAGTTTATCGCTCATCAACCGGACCTCCTCCACTGCAAGCAGCACTTCCCGGCGCTGTTTCAGAGCCTGCATAGAATTAATAAATATCAGGCAAACTATGATAGTAACGCCTTTCTCCGTCTCCGTTTCTTCTTCTTCGCGCTTTCGTTCTTTTTCCATCGCTTTCGCTTTTTTCTCGTGTGAATGTGAGGGCGGCCCTTAGAAGCCGTTACGCACGTATTCAGGGTCGCAAGGGTTGGCGGGCAAGAGGGCCAGTTCGGCCATACGATGCATGCCGGCTCGGAGTTGAAGGAGCACGGGCGGGGTGGTCTCCCACTCGTACAGGCTGTTGTCCGGAAACTCGCGTAGCAGCGGGGCCAGGGTCGGGGCGATGAGGGTCATCGTGTCGAAGGCCCGTGTAAGCTTGTGCTCGTAGATTTCGCGCCAATCCAGTCGTTCCACGCACTCCTTCTCCGACGACGACGACGACGAAGAGGACTCGTCGGTGCCGTTCTGCTGCTGCTGCTGCTTGAGGGTCGCCATCTTCGAGATCGATTTCCTTGTTCTCGATGAAGTGGAATCCCAATCGATAAATGGGGCGCACCCGTAGGCGAGTCTCTACGCGACTACTACTGCAGGGCAACCAAAGGGGACTCTTTAAGGGGAGGACAGCAGATAACTAAGATGATGCAAATCAAAATAGATGGCGCGAGCTCTCTCTTGGTCTTCCTTGGTTTGTTTTCGGCGTACACGCCCGTCACAATCCTTCAGTGCCCATCTGCCCGGATTTTTGTCCTTACCTTTTGAAATATTAATTAACGTACCGACAATTATTTCAAAATTGTTTCTGACGATATGGAACAGTTTTGAAACAGAAAATTTTTTGAAATTTTTGAATATCTTTCTGCAGCAACCACGCCTTAGTTGTCTTCGTCGTCACCTCCGGCGTTATGGGCTGTGGCGTCAGAGGCCTTTCTGCTGAGATGTTCCTCCTTGTCCTTGCGCATGATCTCCTCCTGACGGCGCAGAGCCTCAGCCATCCACTTCGCCTTCATTTCCGCGGCCAGCTGCTTGCGCTCCTCGTCTGTCAACGAAGTTGACGACGTCGTAGATGATGACCAGGATGGCTTCTGTTCTTCGTCTTTACCTTCATCTACAGCTTCTTCTTCTTCTGCCTCTTCTTCTGCGGCCTTCGATTTGGACCAGGCCTTGGAAGCGGCCTTGACTGGTGCTTCCTCTTCCTCTTCTGCTGCTGGTGCTTCCTCCTCCTCCTCCTCCTCCTCTGCCACGTCCTTGGATTTGGTGGACGATGATGAAGTAGACGATGTCTTGCCTTTATGAGACTTAGACGAAGTGGCGGTGCTCTCGGCAGGTGCTTCTGGCTCCTCGACGGCTTCTTCTTGTTCCTGTTCCTGTTCTTCGCCTTCTTCGTCCTCTTCCTTCTTCCACGGATTGGGCGCTTCTTCTTCTTCTGTGTCCCCTACGTCGTCGGTCTCAGTTTCGGCGGCTGCCTTAGATTTGGTAGTGGACTTGGACGATGATGAAGTAGACGATGCCTTGCCTTTATGAGACTTGGACGAAGTGGCGGCGCTCTTGGCGGGTGCTTCTGGCTCCTCGACGGCTTCTTCTTGTTCTGGTTCTTCGCCTTCGTCCTCTTCCTTGCCTTTATGAGACTTAGACGAAGTAGCGGCGCTCTTGGCAGATGTTTTTGATGCTTTCTTCGGCGAGACGGCTTCTTCCTCTTCATTCTCATCCTCATTCGCGTCAACTTCCTCATCCTCCTCCTTCTTCCACGAGATGGCCGGTTCGTCCCCGTCTTCTTCATCTGCCTCGGCAGCCTCTTCATCTGCCGCCTCGGCGGACGACTCGACGTCACTCGAAGCCTTGTTCTTGGCCTTAGTCTTGGTCTTCTCGGCAAGGGCTAGCTTGGCCTTGTCCAGATTGTCCTGTGCAAGGGAAGTGGCTTCGGTGGCTTCCTTATGAACCTTGGCCTTGGCCTCAGCGTCCTTCAACGCCTTCTCGTGGGCCAGGGCGGTCTCCTTGGCGAGAGTCTCGGCGTTTTCGTCGTTGGCGGCGTTCTTCGCAGCATTGGCCGCCCTCTGGCCCTCCTGCTCGGCGAGCTGCTTTGCTTCTAACGCCAACTGGGCCAACCGGGCCTCCTCTGCCTTCCTGGCTTCGAGCTCGGTGCGGAGCCTCTCCTGTTCCTTTTCCTCTTCCTCCTCGATCTGCTTGGTCTCCTCGATGAAGTGCTCCTTGATGACCTCGAACTGCTGCTTGGTGGTACTGATCTCCGCCTCGACCTCGGCCAGATGCTGCGCCGTCTCCTCCTTGGTCTGCGCGATGATCAAGGCCTCGTCGGGACGCTTATTGCGCGTGTTCTCGGCTTCCCTATCGAGTTCCTCAAGCAATTCTTGGAGTTCGCCCTTCATCTCCTGAAGGCTCTCGTCATTGTTGGCGAGGTTGCGCATCTCTTGCTCGAGCTCGGCCTGCACGGCTAGCAGCTCGCTCTTGTGGAGCTGGAACTCAGGGCTCATGTTGTTCTTCACGAAGTCCGACTTCCCCTTGAGGGCATCAATCCTCTCCCTGAGTTTGGCCTTGGCAGCCAGCACCCGCACTTCATCGCTCATCTTGGGGGCGGCCGCTACCTCCTCGGCCTTCAGCAGCTTCTCCCGCAGTTCGGCCATCTTGTAACTCAACGAGCTCTTTTCCTTCTTCAAGCCTGTAAAAGAGAGCTTCAGTAGCCGTCGACCGAGCACACCGTGATCCTCGTCGCTCTCAGTCGCTCCGCCGGAGAAGAGCAGCGATGTGGCCACCTCGTCATCGATATCGCTGTTCGCAACGAATAGGTACGCCATGGAGAAGGCCATCATCACGAAGCCCACTAGAAGCAATCCTCGTGACTTCATGACGGCCTCCTCTGCTAATTTGATATGATGATGATCTTTGTTTTCGTCTTCTTCTTCTGACGACGACAAGCTCTCCTTTGTTTGCAACAAAGGCTACGGTGCATACACGGTGAGCTCCTTGAGACGTCTAAAAGACGATCCCATCGTAAAAAAGGTAAGAATGTCCTTTGGTGGATCTAAACCGCAAAACCTTAGGTGATGAGCGGCTAACGTTACGACCGGTCTCCCAGCAGCAGCAACGCTTTACAGGATCTTCAGCCGCTTCTCACGTTGCACGCAGCTGTTCAGAAGCTCGACGAGGAGGCCGAGGGAAGGGTTTACCTACCTCCCAGCTGGCGGATGGACACTCGTCGTCGCCTGTGTTAACCTCGCTCGACCTTCAAGATGTCAGATCACACAGATGGTGGCTTTTCCTCGTCCTCTTCTCCATCTCTTTCGTCCTCCTTCACAAGCACCTTCGAGAGCGACTCGTCAGTACCGACTGCGATCGCTTCCGGATCGAAGCAAGGGGTCGGTATCGACGGAGAAGACGATGGTTGCTCGCCTATATCATCAAGCCCTCCTTCACCCATATCGCCTGCCGATTCAGACTCGTCGCTGATCTCTCTTTCGGGCTCGTCGCGCACCTCACATTCTGTATCGCCGCTTCTATCACCTCTCATATCACCGCTCGTGTCACCCTGCGAACCCGGTATGGAGGCTGTCTCTGAGGGCTCGCTTGCGGCTACCACTCTAGCCGCACCATCCACGAATGATGCTCGGACGGCAGCGCAGCGGCGCCGCGCAGCTCTCAAACAGAAGCACTCATTCGGGACGGCCGCACTGGCATCGCTGGCCCTATCCTGGGACAATGCCGGCTATGGTGCCGACTTATTACCAGAGGAGGCCAGCTCCAACGGTGCCGAACGGAGTACTGTATCTCGTGACAGTAACCTTCGATGCTTCTCGGTGATGGACTTCCGAACAGCGGGAACCGACCTCGGTGGCGAGGACAGCGAGGACATAACGAAGCAGCAATTATCGTGGAGCGGCACGCGCACTCCCACAAGACGACGGTCTCCTTTTGTTCCTAAAGATGAAGAGGAAGAGGAAGAGGAAGAGACCAGAGTCAGAGGGAGTAGGAGCAGAACAGATGAACGACTGCCGCTGCCTAAAGCACGTAAATGGACGCTTTCAATTCGAGACAGGGCAGCAAGCGAGGACGACAAAGGGGGACTTAGGGCGCTCACTGCACTGCATCGCGAGAAGGAGCAGCGACACAACGCTAACCAGCTCCTGCACACACAACGGGGCACATTGCGAGAAGTAGGGGAGGAGGAGGAGGAGGAGGGCGCGGTCTCTGCCGAGGCCTTGTGGCCCGATTCAGACATGCCCCGAACACTCACACGAACTCGCGGCGATTCAATGCCGCCTTTACCCAACCAAGCGACATCGCCCTCCTCGCCATCTGCCAGGCGACCAGGGGAGACCAAGGGAGGGTCCATGGTGTACAGAGGATCGACATCTCCGGAGAGTCCAGCCTCGGCAGACGATATCTTGACGAGCAGCACCGACGGCATTCCTCTTGACAGAACCGACGATCAACAAGGCGATGTACAGGAGCGACTGAAGAAACGAACGAGTCTTCTCAAAAAGCGCTCTGAGGATACGAAGAAGGATAAGAACAAGCGAGTCAAGGAGAGCACCAAGGCAGATGATCATCGCGATGACACCAAGACCGATGTGTGGAAGCTGCTCCATTTCGATCTACGCAAGAAGAAGCTCCCACTGATCAAGGAACGCTCTGCCTCGACCAGCGCGCTGACCAGCAGCGGAGGTGCCCCTTTTGGTCCTGATTCAATTGCTGGCCAGCAGCACAGCGATGACTCCGTCTATGAGCTATCGCCACCGAGCGAGTTCGCAGCCGAGGCCGCACACTTGGCTGAGCTGCAAGGTAGCGCCCACACACCACAGCATTCCTCCCCGCGTCGCCGAAGCAGCATGAGGGAGGTCAAGCGAGATAAGGAGAAGGAAAAGGAGAAAGAGAAGGAAAGGGAGAAGGAGCAGGCGAATCAGTTATCGCGAAGGTCCTACTCGGTCTCATCCTTTATCAGGCGAGGCTCCACGAAAAGACTATCCTCTTCTAAGGGTGAAGACGGCGGTAGTGATTCGGAGGCCTCGGACATGGGCGCTGCACAGAGAGAGGAGAAACGGGACCGAGCTATGCGCGAGTTCGAGGCTTCGATGGATACGGAACGGCTCGTTATGCTGGACTCCCTCGTCAGGGAAAGCGATCCTTCATCTAGCTTAACGGATGGTGGTGCAACTTCCACGCAGACCTCGACGAGCACCACGTCCACCACAACAAGCAGCAGCAGCATCTTCAGTGGCAGCTCTAAAAAGAAGCCTCGAGACACAACCGAGGAAGCGGTCACGACTACAACACCGAGGGGTAGCGACATGCGACAGGTGGTACCGACCCTTCCCGGGCGCCGACGAGGGAAGAGCGAGATAAAGAGCAAAACCACCAGACCCATTGGATTGTGGCTCCCACTCGTGTCACGACGAAAGAACAGCATCGGAGGTCAATCTGCTCTCTACTGCAGTGACGACATTCACATCACACGCAAAAGCGGACCTCCCGCGCGACACAAGAAACAACATTACCATCATCACGCTAACAAAGGCAACAATACGCTTCGTCTAGATCGCTGCGATCTGGGACAGATCGATCCCCAGAAGCTTAGCAAGTTCTTCGGACTTAATTTTCTCTATCTCGGCTACAATATGCTTCGGTACGTGAGAATTACTCCTGGGTTCCTTCCACTGAGCACGAGTATCTAAGTCTTCATATCAGATCCATACCCAACACCATTGGACGACTCACACTACTGCGCGTACTTCACCTTGATCACAATATGCTGGACAAGTTGCCACCCGAGATTGGACATCTTGTGTTGTTGGAAACCCTCGATGTATCCTTCAATCTCTTGCAATCCCTTCCTCCTGAGATTGGTCATCTCGAACGGCTACGAGTGCTCCGCATACAGGTGCGCACACCCGTTCCGAACATGCATAGACGTCAGCCCCTCACTTCTGGAGTATACAATAATCAGAATAACAGCATCAAGCGCTTACCTGATGAGATGGGGCGGCTTTTCCAGCTGTTCCAGTTTTCCTACGAGAACAACCCTCTCGAGTATCCGAGGAAGGAACTCTTTGAACGAGGTAAAATCATTACTTGATCGCCTTCACTACTCACAAGGCGGGGAACTGACTATTGGCCAATCCTATGTTTTCAGGCGTGCAGGAAGTATTGTCGTTCCTCCGGGTGAGCACGAGGCAACGCGACTCGCGAGAGTTCTGGATAAGCGCCAAGTCACACTCCTTCACAACCGATGATATACCTGGCTTCTTCGACATGATCTTCCCCCGTGCTCCGGTATTGTCCAGTCAATCAATCTATCCCCTTTTGCACAAAAACGATGGCTAATGTCCACCATTAATGTACAATTTGAACAGAAAACGTCTTACGCGAGAGACAGCAATATTCAGCATCATCGAATGTACCAGATCCAGACGCAGGCGCCTGGGTCACCCCACCACGACAGCAACGTTGATGAGGTACGCTTGTGACCAGTTGTCCCCTTGTTGCACTAACCACTCGCAAATGATCTAGTACTTACCTTGCTCATCATACAGACACCTACAGCGGAAGGAGCTTCCTCCGCAGAGAGAACTACTACGGACGGAGCGACAGCGGAACAGAATGCGCTTGCACGATCAGTCAGACCACGGCGGCAATCAGAAGGCGGTGCAATCACAGGCCAGAAGCAGAGACAGAGGGACCACCGCTTAATCTTCCTCATCACCCCTCCTCTCCCTCCCCCGGTGGTTCCTCTTGATCCGCCACCTAGCCCAGGCGAAGCCTCTGCCAAGTCGCCCAATTGGTCCGAGGGTGAGCAGAGCACGGACGACGAGCTAGAGCCGACGTCGCCGAATGCAGTAGCGCCGAGTGGAGAGCAGCATGACCGTTCTTCCGTACCTCTCAGCTCGACAGTTGCCGAACTGAGAACCTCGACTCCGATCGTTCTGTCACTCTCGGCCGATCGTATTCCTCTCCGATCGCTTACATCTTCCACGTCAAGTCTCTCGCTCACGGCACGTCACCGGCCGACAGCGCGTCGGGGTTCAATCGGACGCAAATACAGCAACGCCTCCGAGTTCACTCCCGGTGTGCCAGCTGCCCGACCGCCAATCTCGCCCACGTCCACCTTTGGCAGGCGAGAGCATCGCCGGAGCTCTTCGCGAGGCGCGAGTGAGCTTGATCACTCACGAGAGATCGAACAACGCGAGGCCGAACGTGCGGCAAAGAAGTTGGTGGAACGCATCCTTGCCAACTTTGTTCCGGGCCTGCATGCTGATCACCCGCTGGCCATCTTCCGAAGGGCCGTGCAGGCAGCCGCGCCGGGAGTCCCATGACGTGGACTCGCTTGCTTTGTATTATTGTATGTATTTTTCCTTGGTCGTTACGCTTTCGACCTACTTGCTACCTGTACCAACAAGGATTGCCACTGCTATGGTGTCCTGTATCCTTCAGATGAACAAGGAAGGACTTGCCTGAGTGATGGAAGGGTGACTCACCGATGTTCGTGGTGTGGGCTCACGCAGAATTGTACCGAGATCTATCAGCTGCTCATCCCAAAGGTCCTACAACACGTTGGCCCACATGTTTCCCTTTGCACTAACAGACAGCATCTGACTTTATTCACACTCAAGAAAGGGGAGGAGTGGCACTGTTGCATCCCTCTGAATGCAGGCCTCTGATGGCACAGTACGCACATCAGCAACCGAGGAAACTCTCGATGTCACTTTGTTTCTCTGCTTTGTTGCCCGCCACAGGAAGGCCGTAGTAGGAAAGGATGGCGTTGCATTGTGGCGCAGTCAGGTGCTTGATGGCACGACGCGTCGTTGGAATGGCTGCCGGAAGGGGTGCACCTGCCGCGTTTGCTGGGATAACGAGCGGCGCGTCGAGTTCAGCTCCTTTGTTGCGAATCCTGGCGTCCTGGACGTGCAAACTGTCCACAAAGTCCCATTGTTCATATTCCTTCAAAATCGGGCAAGATTTGAAATTGGCAAATACCTGTGTTGAATTGCATTTATGCTGTGTTGAATTGCGTTCACGGTGTTTTGAAGAAGATTCAACGCGCGCAGTATGTCTTGGAGAGAGGCCGTGGGACCATCTATGGATACGTATTAGAAAGATTCTGAGGAGAAAGCCGAATTAATTACCTACGAAGGCCGATTTGACCTCGTGTTTATGTAGGCTCGCTTGCAGTTCCTCACCCTCTGAGGCTGCGCCTACTTCACGAAGTCTCTTCACCCCTCGCGCGTAGGTATGTGCACGCTGTACATCTTGAAGCGTAATTTGGCCGTTGTGGGCGCCTGGAGCAGGCGGGCGAGGCAACAAACCTCGTGCCTGTCGGTTTTGAAGCTTGGGTGCACGTAGAATCCTGCGCTGAGGAGCAGGAGCAGCGGGAACCGCAGCCATGGTATGTACAGGCCTCCTCTTCGAGGAGGAACAAACAGAACGTAAGATTTTGCACGCGTTTTTGGCGCCAAAGTACCTAGAAGAAGGTTCTAACTTCAGAACCCAGCCTGTGCTGACGTCAGAAAAGAAAGCTAGGGAAAAAAATTTCCTTTCAGCTTCAAGTCTGTTGTTCCGTCCAAGCGTTCGTTTCTTTCTTTTCTTCCATCCTTCTCCGTTTGCGTCGTCCACCAGTCCAGGTTCGTCGGCCTCCCCATAATCGTGAACTCTTCAAATTACTATGATGAAAACATAACCCTATCACAGCTACTTCGTGAAACCTGAGCGCTAGTCTTTCGCTCTGACTCAATTTTTTTCAATTGTTCTTGTGAAATTTGTCGGTGCCGGCATCTCACGAAATGTCTTTCTTTACAACAGGGAAACGTTGGATTGGTCATGTCCTCCTCTTCACCAGCACGCAAATGTAAACTGAATGCTAGATCAATAAAATCTGAAAATTTCATGTCATTTCACTCCGCTTCGCCGGCGGGCTTACTGCTTGGGTAAATCGACAGAACCAAATTCTCCAGACTCACTGCCGGCGTCGCTGAAGTTGGCGGCCTCGTTCGCCGCCGGCGAGGATGACGTGCCATCTTCGCTGCTCTGCCTTCTTTGCTGCGCGGAAGAGATGTTCTGTCCCCGCGCAGTATTAGTACCGCCGCCAATGCCTGGCACAGTTCACATGTGTACCTGATAGATGGCGAGGGCCTGCGTAACCATGCTCGAGACGTCACCAGCGTTGGAGGGTAGCAGGAGAGTGTTGCCCTTCTGGGCCAGCTCGCCAAAGGCCTTGACGTACTGTTCGGCGATCACAAGGGACACGGCATCGCCGGCCTTCCCAGTCTGGAGGGCTTGCGCAACCTTCTGCAATCCCTCTGCCGTTGCCTGCGCCCTGAGCTTGATGGCGTTGGCCTCACCTGTAAAACCGCACATCACGGTTGGGTCACCTCTCTACTATGCACTCAGACAAGGGGAAGAGGAAGCAGAACCCTCAGCGAGAAGCTCCCTCTCAAGCTTTTTGGCCTCAGCAGCAAGAATTGTAGCAGTTCGCTGCCCCTCCCCTCGGTTGACCATAGCAGTACGTTCAGCTGCGCCGCACACGGAAGAGTACGTCAGAACTGCAGCACGATGAGCTCTCGTGTGAAACTTAAAGCTGAATACCTTCAGAGCGGATCACCTTCTGTCTCCTCTTTCTCTCAGCAATCATTTGCAGTTCCATGGCGCGCATTGCCTTCACTGGCGGCTTGATATCACCTAAAGAAAATGGTGTTGGTTACGACCTCTCCCAAGCATGAGGCAAAGTCATTTGGTGGATGACCGTACGGATCTCGTATCTGTCGCAATGGAGACCCCAAGTGGAGACAGTCTTGTTGATCTCAGCGACGATGGCGCGGTTCATGAGCTCGCGTTCCTCGAAGATCTTCTCGAGTTCAAGCTTACCGACCTCCACGCGCATAGTGCTCATGGCCAGCTGCTGGATTGCGAATTCGGGATCGTCGATGTTGTATGAAGCCATGTAGGGATCGACAATGCGGTAGTACAGAATGCCATCGATCTCAATGTTTACATTGTCCTTCGTGATGCCCACTTGATTCGGGATCTCCAGAGTCACCATCTGCACGATCGAACCAGCGACGATGAGCTAGCAGCCTTGGGGCTACGAATGCACATGCACCCAGCAGCATACCTTGAGGGAGTGACGGTAAGCCACTTTGTCCACTAAAGGAACGAGGAAGCGCAGACCGGGTTCCAGTACTTCCTTGAACTTACCGAATCGCTGCACTACCCACCCTGTTTTGTTTGTTTTAGAAAATGTTAGGAATTGTTATTATTTATGCTCGATTTTAATTTATTTTGGATTTATTT
Organism: Acanthamoeba royreba; assembly: GCA_000826365.1. NCBI lineage: Eukaryota > Discosea > Longamoebia > Acanthamoebidae > Acanthamoeba > Acanthamoeba royreba. The sequence goes on along the minus strand of CDEZ01022621.1, from coordinate 7,743 downwards.
GTTTATCTTAATAGCTTTTTAATAATTTGAAATGAATATTAGGTTGTTAAATCAAAGTGTGCGCCACGTGCCTTCTTGCTGGGGTACAAAGAAAATGCCAAAGTTGGGGGGCAGCCTCTGCCGCGAGTAGCGCCCCGTAGCGTACAAGCGCAACTGGCCCCCTGGTGATCGCAGCGCCAGAGCCGCTCCATCCAACGTCGTAGCCACCCGCTGCCATTCAATTTAATAAATTTGAATATTATTAATTAGTTGATCAGCAAGGGTTAAGAAATTCTTTGTCAAGAATTGCCAGTACTGTTGAGTTGGACACAAATCCGCTCGCAGATCGGCGAGCCATGCCTACGCTGGTGGTGCGTCTCATCCTCTCTGTCCTTCCTTCCCTGCCACCAAACAGCCTTTTGATTTGTTTTCTTTTTTCGCCCGGCGACCTTTTTCAAATTCCAGCAAGAAACAAATCGATTAGAAGTGCATTTATCAGAAATTTGAATTATGCATACAACCAGTGCGGTGATTCCGAGAAACGCAAGAGCCACGTCAAGCCCCAACCTGTGCTTCGGCGTGCTTGGCCTCAGCCTCCTTCTGCTCTGTGCTCGACTGCTCGCCTTTGTCTTCAGCCTTGGGCTGCTCCTCCTCCTTATTCTCCTGTTGCTTGTTCTCCTCCTTCGCGGAAGTGCAAAGATCAATCTGCGTGTCATCACACAACTAACGTTGGGATCAACAGGAAAGCCCCAAGGCTCCAAGAAATCAGACGTACCTCGCTTTGTTCCGGGGTGGGGAAGGATATGGCATCACCGACATCGGCATCAGCGGCCGGCTGCTCTTGTTGGGGAGGCGAGATGGAGCCATCAGGTCCGGGGAAGCTGACCGGCCGGAACTCAGACTCAGGAGTGTCGGGATCTACGCCACCAGCGCCCTCAGGAGGTGGGTGGGCATAGAAGTCTGGTTGCGAATGAAAGTCATCATGAGTCTTGTTACGATCGAGTAAGGTGAGCATGCAGGAAGAGACGTACGAACGGCCGCCGCCGAGGGAGGAACGAGGTTGAGGCTCTGGTCGAGCGTCGGGTAGTCGAACTGGCCACCTTGCTGCGCTGCTGCAACGATGCCAGCACCGACGGCATCGAACTGCTGAGCAGGAGGAGGCGCGAGCCCGACACCGTAGCTCATGGAGAGTGCGAGAGGATTGTGCGGGGTGGCGTGGGCGTGCTGTTGCTGGTGCTGCTGCTCGAGATGGCGCAGCTTTTCGCCTCGTGGACAGAAGTACAGGACCTATACACAAAGGCAAGCATCCCAGGCGCGCACAGAAACACACAAACAGAAAGGGTTAGCACCACCCTCGTCATGTCCTGATCAAAACAACTAAACTTGGAATGCACGATCGAGCCCAGGGGAAAGCATGCACCTCGCCGTCGTTGAGCACTTCGGTCTCGAATATCTGCGCACCGCGCACGTCGCGAATGCAGTCCGTGTACTCCGGCGTCAGTTCCGGACACAGAGTAGCGGCGACCTGTGGTCACAGGCGCACACACGCCGCACCACAGTCCACCACCCAGCGTAACGTTCGTCGTCAGTACCGCGCCAACTCAAGTCTACATCATGTCTGCTGTTGAAGAAGAAAGACAATGGGTAGGGATGGTCGTAGTAGGCTTTAAAGCCACGTACCCGCTCGAAGAAGGAGGCCCACGAAGAGGAGAGCGACAGCCTGAAGTTGTCGTGCACCCCGGGGGACCCGTTGAGGTGCACCTCGACCCGCAGGCTCGCGCGCGGCGGCACATAGTGGTGACGGTGGTGGTGGTGACGGTGGTGGTGGTACGCGTAGGGTTGGTACGAGTGTTGATGCTGACCGCCGACGTCACAGTCGTTGGCAGGGAGGCCCTCGTGTCGGGGGGCCGGGTGGTGGTGTGCGTGCGGGTGGCTCATAGCTGTGTGTGCGTGGTCAGTAGCTCTACGGGGGGTTGCGGGCAATAGTGTTGCAAAAAACTTGAGTCTCGTTCGAACAACAGGAAGGAACAGGAAAGTGACGACGACTGTGGACGGCAACAAACAGCTCATCATTGGTTCGGTCCACGGAGAGATTACCTGCATTCTTCAAATATTTTATGCAACATTACCGCCTTCATTCTTATCATACTACGCTTCCTTCTCTTCGGACAAACAGTTCGCCTGGGTTGTACCATGTGCATGATCCTGTACGTATCGTGTCCACCGGTGCCTCCTGAGGAACATCCAGCTCCACTCCCCTGTGCCTAACAGGCAGCCTACCTCAGCAGAGCGTCCCAAGCACGTGTTCTGTGCCTCTGTCGGCACTTTCATTTGAATGGTTCGGTAACGATGGAGATGAGCATGTGAGTGTCCGGGGTAACAAAGAAGCGAATGGTTGCGTTACTGCTCCGGAGACTTAACTCCTACCCGCGCTGCCGCTTGCACTGCACCCTCTGCCACTCTTCACTCCTCACCGCCAACCTAACAGACCCACACAACCCTCAACACTTTGGCTGACTTTCCTGAGGTACCAAAGCACACCACAAGCGTTGCCCATCATCTCTCCATGACATACACACTATCCTTTATCCGTAGTCGTTCTTTAATCGTCCTCATGAGGAGGGTCGGTGAGTTGGTTCCCTCCCGATTACTTAACATCCCTTTCTCTCCCCGTACAGCCTCCCGGCTTCAACGAAATCACCTTCCCTCAAATCTCTTCCCTTGCGACCTTCAAGGAAGACTTCCTGATTTTCATCATCAACAATTATTCCTCCTTCGGACACACCTTCTCTCATATTGACAACAAGGAAAGATGGCCACTCTCGTTGCTCCCCCCCGCCCCGCCATCTGCTTCCCCCTGCCCAAGACGAACGTTCGCCTCGCCACCACTACCACGGGTTCGGTGAGCGAGCGCGCCAGGCGACTTCAACGACAACTGGCTTGGCGCCGCGCTCGCGGTGCTGATGAATCGTTCGTGATGGAACTCGATGGCACCACAATCACCACTCTCCAGACGCCCTGCGGCGAGATTAAAGGCCTGGGCACTGGCGCCTCCGTGTGGGACACGGCGATAGTGCTTTCCCGGTTAGTTTCCGTTTTCGCTTTCGTTTTCGTTCTTTTGTCGAATAATTCCTCTTTTCCCCTTTTGCTGACGTTCTCTTGTGCAGATATTTGGCCAAGTGGCGCGACGAGTTCAAGCCCAAGACGGTAGTCGAGTTGGGAAGCGGCAATGGACTTCTTGGGATGGTCTGCGCTCTTCTCTTTGGTAACTCCTATACATGCCAGCAGCTGTTGTGCTCCGGCCATTGCTCACGGATTGGGCCAACACAGAGGACGCACACATCACGCTGACCGATCAGAAGCCTCTGCTGCCGCTCATCAAGCAGAATCTGGTGCACAACCAAGGGACCATCCCCAAGCTTGCCCAAGTATCCGTGGAGGAATACAACTGGTAAATCGAACGTAGTCTGTTTACGGCCTGAGTTTAACTCGTATTCTTCAATAGGGGTGAGGAGACGTCAATCACTGGCGCCAATCTCATCATCTGCTCGGACTGCGTCTATGACATGGCGCCGTGGGATCTTCTTGTCGATTCGTTGAGGTTGCTGTGCAAAGGAGACTGCCGCATCGTCATCTCCATGGAACACCGCTACAAGAATACGGAGGAGAAGTTCATGAAATACGCCAGCGAGTTCTTCGACATCGTCACCGTGCCCCACGTACGACGCACTCTCGTGAGTCTAAGGACGTGAGTAAGTCATTGTAACTTACTTCTTACCCATCCACGCAGGAGGACCATGACGCTGACTACTCGGCCGATGATATCGACCTCTATATTCTCTCTTCCCGTCGATAGGACGTGAGGGCTTAGGGAAGCAGGGCGGTTTGGGAACATACTTGTCGCGTCGTGTTAGCGCGAGCCCTTGTTTGCACTTTCGCCTCGGATGCCTTTTTCTGTACTTTATGGAATGATTATTGAATGCTTGCACACGGCCATCGACGCGTGGTACAATAAACACAACAATATTCCATCACGCAAACCTTGTCCAAGTGAGCCCGAGCACTTCTACCGCCACGACAAAGCTGAACAGGAAGAGCGAGGTGTCATTGAAGAATCGCCTGACGTTGGTGAAGATCCACATCGCTCCCACAGACTCTCCTTGTCCCTGTGGGTTGGATCATAAGAAAGAGAAGAGGAAACACGAGCAAGCAAATGAGCTGATTCGTACGGAAAGTCGTGTGTTGAGGACCGAGATGAGGATCAGGGCCGCCTTAAGCGTGAAGAATGGTACCATCACCGACGAAGAATGAACATTCATCCAGGCCTCCGGCTGGTCTGATGCGAACAAGCGCACTAGTACGTGATCCCTGTGCGTACGAGACCACCCTGTACGTCAAACTAACGAAGCGACACTTTGGAAATGAGTGAGTGCTTACCTCATCGAGGGCAGATTGCTGAAGAAGAACGCACAACCGAGGATGATGGCTAGCACAATCACGCTAACTACCCCAGATGCACGAGAGAAGGAAAGCGAGGCCTTCCTTTCGGTGTCAGCGCTCGTCCTGCTCTGGAATAGCTTTGGAAGCGTGGCAGCCGCGATAGAGGAGAGTGGATCGGCATTGATCGTTTCTTCTTCTCGATCTCTTGGGAGCGACTGCGTCAGGAGCGATGAGGGTATTGGCAGCTCGACGCCTTCCTCGAATGTAAGCGTGCCCGTGTACGTGCCGTGATCCGGTTCTGTTCCCTGTGTTGTTCTGTCCTTCTCCTCGATCCTTCGTTGCTGAGCTGGCTCCGTACTCGTGGCGGCACTCACGTCCTCCTCCTCGCCGGCAGCACCACTGCGCGTGCTAGCTGCTGTTCCTAACATGTGTGCATCCTCCCGTTCGGCCTCGGGCCGGCCACTTCCTTGCGCTCCGTGCTCCTCTCTACCATCACTACTGGTATCCAGGTGTGTTGTCACAACCGAAGGTGTGGTTGCCGTGGCCACCGCGGAAGTCGAGAGTTCATCTTCCTCTGCAGGATCTGCTCCATATATATATATAAATATTGAGTAAATAACTTTTCGTATTATATTTTTGATTTTGATGATTTAATTTGAAACAACTAGTAAAAAAATCCTTGTAAAATGTATTTACGTACTAGCGGATCCAGTAATGCGATCAAGACGGGAGGAAGAAGACGCAAGGATGCGTTGCCTGCGTCGTTCACGAAGCAGGCGCTCTTTCTCCCGGCGTGCAGCCGCTGCTGCCGCCCTGTCGGCCTCCTGTGATGCCTCCGCCATCTCTCTTGAGGAGTTGTTTTGTAATCGTTTCAAAAAATTTGAAATGTACAAATTCACAAGTTAGTGCTCACGGTGCACCGTGGAGCTCAGCAAGAAGGCTCTCTAAGTCAAGTGGGGGAGAGGGCCCCTCCATGGGCTCCAGGCCCACACACGGCGGGAAACCCGTTATAGGTGGTGCGCTGGGAATGGTCACCTTCCCCGATGTCCAGGCTGGTCCAAGAGCCTCGGCCAAATCATGCCACTCTTGCCTTTGGCGTCGGCGAAGCTGCTGGCGGTAGAGGGCTACCCTTTGGTTTCGTTCAGCATCGGTCATCTGC
>CDEZ01022620.1:0-15366 GCA_000826365.1 Acanthamoeba royreba | reverse complement strand
CATTCCGAGCGCCATCAATCCGCGACCAACCTTACGAGCCAGCGCACACATATCACTGTACACGAATTAGAAGTAAGTGAAGTTGCTACTTGGCTCACATTGAAGAAGAACGTACGCAAAGGTGATGTATTGCCAGGTGTGGGTGATGATTGACTTAGTAAAGTAGACAGGGAGTAGTGGATACTTCTCAGCTGTATCGAACAACACACCAGGTACGGTGCCCGTCGACGTAGAATCATGAAGTTTTTTCCCTTTCGCTGCAGACTTTTCAGCGGGCTTGACAGGGACAACCCACTCACTCTCTTTCGCTACTTTCCCTTCTTATGGAAGCCGTTATCATGAAGTAGCTGTGAAGGGAACGAGGGAACAATACCAGATGTTTCTGAGGAAGGCTCGGCCTGTCGAAGGTTGGCAATCGCGCTCTTTCTCATCTTTGTTTTTATCGCTTCTGCAGATAGGGTAATAGATAAGCTTGATCCTATCCGAATAGTCAGTTATCAGTGTGTTGCTGAGCGTACCGATAGACTCGGGTGTAATTTCCACAGTGTTGGGAGACGATTCTGATTGCTTCTTCTCCCTGACGATCTTAAGCATAGTTTCAGGTGTTATTTCCATGGTGTTGGGAGCAGAATCAGACGCCTTCTCGGTCTTGTTGTCTGATACGTCAGCGTCTTCCTTCCTAATATCCTTTTCGTCTCGCTTGAAAAAGGCTCGAACATCGACTAAAGAAAATGTCTTCTTGTAAGGAGCGCCTGTAAGCAGAAATAATTTGTCAAAACTTGGGCCCTCCGGGTCTCCTTTCGGGAGCAGCTGGAGGGGCGTACCCGATGAGCCATCTTCTTTTTCCCTGCTAATGCGGCTTCCGTTAAGAAGCAGCCGCCGACCCGATACGGTCTTGGTAAGCGGTCCTCTGACCTCCTCGGTTTTGCTCTTCCTTTCATCATCCTTCTCTTTCCGTTTCTTCGCGAGTTTACTTCCCTTTTTCTTCTCTTTGGTCTTTTTCTTTTCATCGACGTGATTTGAGATCTCGGGTGTGATGTCAGCTGCATGAAGAACCGTCAGCACTCTAATGTCGCAAAACGAGAAGCTTAACTTACCTTTCTTTTGTTCAATGATGACTTCTCGTCGTTCGTCTTCCACTTCCTCCGTTTCATCCCGAACGACAACCTGGCCATATATACTAAGTCAGTCCAGATCCCGTCTGCTAGCAGCACCAAAGACAAGGCTAGCATACGTCGATCGAGATCGTTATTTTCTGCACGTCGACCATCGCTGATATGGAAGAAGCTCGCTTTCGCATCCACGAATACCGCTTATTGGCCTTCTTGCTGTGTAGTTCGAGTGACTGTTGGTGTGGCCGCGAAAGTGCCTTGCCTCCAGAATCCTTCATCTCGATTTCCACGGGAATGGAATCGCTGATCTTGCGGGGTCTTCTGGTTTGAGCCAAGCATTTGGCCCATACTTTGGTGCTGCCTCCATCTTCTTTGGCAGCCTCCTCCACGAACAGCTTTTGCAGTATTTCTGAAGGGGGCAGGAACGCAAGCCTCAGTGGGATTGTGTGTCGCGATCGTCGCTGTTGGAAGTGCATGATGCACGACAAGACATGACGACAAGTGAGCAAGACGATACCTGCGATGGGAAGGCCCTCTAACTTCCCCTGATCAAGATCAAGCAGTAGCCGCACACGTCCTGGCGAGGACAGCTCGCACTCTGCTCCATCGTTCTCTGCACCTGCACAATAAATCAGATTTAAATTGTAGCAAAGTCACATTAAGACACATTAATCATTCTGCGTACCCTTGATCGCATCTGTTTTAATGTGGAGCTTATCTGTGGAGGAATGAGGGAGAAAAGATGATTAAAAATCCATCTAAAATTGTACATCAAAAATGCCAGGGCTGGTGTTGGCGCACCCGATCCTTCCGCGTGGCTTTTCTTCCCTCCTTCCTGCTCCTGTTCCGCCAGCTTTGAGGATTTTCGACTCCCACTCTTTCCGTCCTTTCCCATTTTCTCCTCTCTTATCTCTGCCAAAATGATTAGTTGGTTTCTAACATCATCGTGTGAGGGCCGATGCTCACCTCAGGGGGGTCTCTTCCGTGAAGATTGACGGAGTTGGAATGGAAGAGATGTCCCAATGGATTGTTCGTCCTTTCTCGATACAAGCTCGAAGGCCTTCCCCCCAAAACAGAAGGAGTAATGTGGTTTGAAATGGCCGAATCCGATCCAAATGACAATGGGATTCTAATGGTGGGAAAAAAATGCAGCAGGGCACCAATCCCCCTTGGGGAATGGATTCAAAAAAACCGGGGGGTCTGTGGCAGTCAGACCGCAGCAGCACAGTGCTGTCGGGAAGGGGGGCAGTCGCCACAGCTTGGGCCTACCCAACGGAAATCTTCTGCTACTCGCGCCCAAAAGGGCACCGTACGGTCGAGTACTGTGCTACACGCGTGCCAACGACGGAAAACCGTCGCTGTCGCGAAGTCCACAAAAACCAAACGAACTATTTTGCCTTTTAAAGGAAAATAGTATAGAAATATATTCAATTCAAAAAAATCATGATTAAAAGAGAAAACAATGATCAAGGAAAGAAGTACGAGAGACACAAGTGTTATGTTGGATTTATCACAGTTGTTATCGATACACAGCCCTGTCCGGCACCGTACTCTCTTCTCTCTACGTTCTTCGCCATCAAAACGAACACAAAATAAATAAGAATCAAATAAATAAATACTTGGCGAATGACCAGCGTGTGTCGCGTGATTAGCAGAGCAGCACTCTTTAGCTCTTGAAGAAAGCTGGTCGCCAGCCGAGGGTCAGCAAAACAACCCACGAAGCAAAGCCAAGCGAAATCGTCGTGAGGATGAATCCATCGGTAGGTCCCCATGACTGGTCCACACCTGAGTTGAGTGTAAGTGAACACGCGTCAAAGAAATGAGTACACACGGCACTGTACCCGTGGCTTGCGTTTCTGTGAAGAAGGTCAGGTTCGCGATGGTGACATCGTTCCACGTGTAATCGTCTTGCCACGAGCAGTAGACTCCTCCTTGGTAGCGATACTGCATGATAGAGCCTCAACCAAAGAAGCATCTAGGCCAGTGGAGGAGCTAGAGTAACGTACCTCAATCGCCCACTGATCGCAATAGGAGTCAGGAAGGCCGACAGCCTGTCTGGTCGACTTAGGCTGACGCCAGGTGAGGCCCCACACGATTATAACGAAGGCAAGCAGCAACACCGAAACGCTGATCACGATGACCGTGAAAATCTTGGTGACAAGGCCTGGTCATCGATCCACCATTCCCCACCCACGCACAGCAACATTCACACCTCAGCTGCATGACTCTCATCCATTCTCTTAGCAAGAGGTGGAGGTACCAGGCATGGACTCCGCACGGAAGGTCACGAACAGCATGAGAAGACCCTGGACTGCGTGTGCGTGTGCATTCCCTTCTTAGTCAGCCCGCGTAAGGGCATATCCTGCAACACGTTGCTACGTACCTATGGCGGTAGCAATGGTGGCCAGCGAGAATGCGAAGATGGCCGAGTACATAGCCTTGAATTCCGTAGTCTTGAAGCCCGCTGCGGGAAATGCAAAAATGTCATCAATTAAATCGAAAAAATATTTTAAAAAATTAATGGTGATCGAGGGCTTGGCTACATTTTATTTTAAAAAATGAATGAAAAATAGATTTGAAATATGAAATTTGTGTAGAGGAAGGCACATACGTAGGATGGCGGAACAGTCGCTATCATCATAATCACAGTAGGTTTGAGGAGACGGAATAACACCCGAGTTGGGGACTCCGATCACTTGATCGTAGGTGAGATGGAAAATGTAGTATTTGATCTCGTAGGCGAAGACGTTCCCGCGTCGCGAGCTCGCCATGTCGAAGAATTGACCTGAAGTCTTCTCATGGTACCACTCGGCACCGCATGCGCCTGCCATAAGGGCCGCGATGGTGAGGCACAGGAAGGCGCCCGTGCAGTACGCCCAGTATTTGGACGTCCATTTCATAACATCTCGCCCGCTCACCATTTTGGCTCAGATTTTAGTTTTTCTCTTAATTCTTTCGGAACGGTCCGAAAATATGGATTGGTTGAGAGAGGGTGGGCGACCCAGAGGAAGAGGCCAAGATGATGAATGGTACACGAACGGTGCCAAGGGGGCGAACGAAAGACCGAGATGAACACCACAGGCCCCGGAAACGTACGACCGCTATTGCACGTGAAAATGAATTGGCACGTTAATTGTGCAATTCAAATTCCGCTAAAGTATTTCAAACTCGCACAACTAAAACAGTTTCATACAACCGAAATCTGTTTTCAAAAATTTTCTCGGAGCTTCGGGAAGGTTTTGGCGCTACAATTTCCCCACTTTTTTCTGGGCTCCTATCCATTGCCGAAATTAATCCTCAATCCGCCATCAGATTAATTTAAAAGTACCATACACCCCAAATATGTCGGACGCCCCTGAGACCCAGACCACCGAGCAGACGGCCCAGCAGCCCGCCACGACCACTGCCACCGAGGAGCAGACTCCCGCTGCCGGGCATGAAACCGCGGCCGCGCCGGCTCCCTCTACGTCATCTGATGCCACCGCCGCTGCCGAAGGCGCTGCTGGTGAGGGTTCCGACCTTTCCGAGGTGAAGGTGGTCACCAACGAGGAGAATGAGGAGGTGCTCTTCAAAGTGTACGTAGATAACATTTTGAGAATATATATAATATATGCAATTTACGACATCTCCTGCTACTCGAATTTTATCTTCTTTATGGCAATTACAATTCTTTAATATGTGATCAATTGCATGTGTGAATTGGCTAACGTGCCTCCCCTGGTGTACCACAGTCGTGCCAAGTTGTTCCGCTTCGCCAAGGAGACCAGCGAATGGAAGGAGAGGGGCGTTGGTGATGTGAAGTTCCTGAAGCACAAGGAGACCGGCAAGATCCGCGTCCTCATGCGCCGAGAGAAGACCCTCAAGATCTGCGCCAACCACTACAGTACGGAATCTCCAATCCCTAATTCTGCATCTATCCGTTCCCATCGGGCAACTGCACTTGCGCTGTTGATTTGCAACCAATTTCTGATCCCATTTTCTTCATTCGCATCGCAGTCCTTCCTGCGATCAAGCTTGAGACAAATGCTGGAAGCGACAGGTCGTGGGTGTGGACCGCCTACGCAGACATTTCTGATGAGGAGGCCAGGGACGACGTCTTGGCGATTAGGTTCGCCAACTCAGAGAGTACGCAGCAACCCTTTGTGGATGTGCAAGAGCTTCACAGTTGATTAAGCTGTATTATTTACTGTACAGACGCCAACAAGTTCAAGGAGGAGTTCGAGAAGTGCCAGGCTGAGATGGCTAAGATCGTTAGTGCCAAGTCTGAGTAATCGCTTTCTTCTACTGTCCCCATTCTTCCTCACACATAAATAAGTTATCTTAGCCTTGTCGTCAGTGACCCTTTACGTGCCCTGAACGTCGTGTCCGTCTAACCTCGTTTATATGGGTTTGTGTGATGGAGCGCCGTTCCTTGCGTGGATCTCCACGGCATTACGCGGGACCTTGCTCCTCATCGCTATCCTCCGCCTCCTCATCTTCGGAGTCATCCTCATCTTCGTCGCCGTACTCAATCAGCTCTTCATCCTGGAGAAGCCTGCTGTAGAAGCCCGGCCGTTCGCTCTCTGTCATCGACTCCTCATCGAGGAGGTCAAAGGGCTCAATGTCGTCTCTCACTCCTGTGCCAGCGCGCAGCATACGTTCGAGCATACTCACGTTAGTGTTGATGTTCTCAGCGTGTGCGGCCAGCGGCGCAGGCGGCGCCGAAGAAGAAGAGGAAGATCCGCCCGTGGCAGGAGTTGCCGGCAGTTCATCCTTGACGCCCTCCCCGCTCTCGCCCTTGTGCTTAGCCTCGGCGAGCAGCGTTGTCAAACGCTCCAGCATGAGCCGCTTGATGGCGTCCAGCGCTTTCTGGGTGTAGAACCCATTCACCTTCTGTTGTGTGTTTCTCGTGCGGTGAGTCCACATGCAGCGCGGGAGTGCACAGTGCATGTCGTACATTGAATGTGGTTGTAAAGCCATCTGGGGAGTGAACGAGCCGCTGGATACGGGCATCCTCAATGTCACAAAGTTGGTACAGAGTCTGCTGACGGCTCGGCAACACCATGAAGCGATACTCCAAGTCCCACAGGTCCTTTTGCTGATCCCTAAATGGAGAGGACAGCCAGTCAACTAGAGCTGCGCGGTGAATCAAGGAACGATCGAGAGAAGGAAGAGATTACTGGGCAGAGGGCTGATGGAGCAAGCTGGAGACGTCAATCTGAACAAGACGCTTACGCCGTCGCGGTGCCGGCGTGTCCATGTTGAGAGGCTTCTTGCGCGTTTGCTCTGGTGTCACACGGAAGTCGATGACTTGGTAACTGCAGTAGTTGTACGTGGCGTGAGAATTGCCGTCATTCATTGAGTATTATTGTCATAGTGGAGTGTCGGTGCAGCGTACATGCGCGATTCGGGATGGTCTCTTGGATCATAGGCGTAGCGAACCCAAGTCTTTCGCCAGGGCCCACTCTTGAAGTTATAAGCCACCGCAGCGACAGCCCTGCCCGGATTGAACATCAGTCATGTTCAGTTCGGGTTGCCAAAAGTGCCACAGCCTACCTTTTGAGTTTCGAGTGCAGCCTCTGTGGAGAATTAGCCTTGAGAGCTGAGAAAGACCATATCGGACGCTGTTCAAACAGCGCGCGGAGGAGAGCCTCCAATTCTTGAAGATCCTTGCCCTTCCTCTGTTCATCGGGAGGAGGAGCCTGTGGTACTGCTTCTGTAAAGGCACAGGACATTGAGTCAGTGCCACGGATTGAAGCCATTCTGCGTTGGATGTCACCTGTGTCAATCCCAAAAACGGGCAAACGAGCGTAGGCAGCCGGCTGCTTCTTCAGCGCCCGTTCGAATTTCTTCTTGACCTATCAAGGGTATTGAGCTAAGCATCGACGTTATCAAGAGGAAGGGACATGATGAAATTCTACCTCTCCGTTTTCGCCCTGTTCCTCGACAGTCCTGAACAAGGCATTGGGCATAAACCTGAGCAGAAGGCGAAAAGCGTCAGGCACAACACAAAAGCCAACTATAGTTGAGTCCAGCTTTACCGGTAGTTCTGGGGCATGTCTACTTTGGAGAACATGGGCGGAGGCAGGTACATTGGCTCATCTTCCTCGCCCCAATCTGTAACCCATTGTGTTGTTAGTCCACAGCGGACGACAAGATAAGATAATCATCACCGACGTACCCTCGCTCATGAGCTGGAATGCACCGCGCTGTTCCTTGATGACCACTTCAGCGGGTGGAATGTACTGGAAGTCAGCCATACCTAGCGGACATATGAGTGAGAGTAAGAGAAGCACACAGCGCACATACTCGCAGTGCAGTGTCGCACCTTTGAACTGATAGACGGCAGTCACTATACCCACAACCTCTGCACTGAAATCACTGCCAGCTTGACCTCCTCGCGTCGCACCTGCTGAAGGCGGCGAAGTGGGCGTGGTGCTCGTTGATGGCGCTGCTTGCGTTGTCGCTGCAGATAGCCCAGTCTGCACAGCTTGAAGAACTGTGGTCTTCTTACGCCGGCGGGTGACTTTGAGCAGCAGGGACGAGCCCAGCGTGTAGTCGCCAAAGATTGGGTGAGAGTAAGGCTCCTCGGGTCGGAATCTCAGCTCCAAGAATTTGGACTTATCTTCAAACGCCTGAATTCGTGTAGCGTGGAATTAATATAAAAAAAATATCTTTCTGTTGGAAATGATAAATATTTAATGGAAGATTTATCAATTTTAAAGTTGCATTCATTGATTCAATTTTTGAAAAATAGGGGAAAGAAGATATATGATTCTCCCATCTATTGTTAACAATACCTTGGCAATGGCGGGAAGGCCACCAAGAGTGTCGAGGGCGCGCTCAACATTGACGACGTGAGCAGGATGCTCGACGCACACCAGCGGGCGCGACGGCACGGGGTGAGAAGGGGCTGGGGTCACTGGGGGTGCCCCTCCTGGGACTGAAATATTCTCCATATGAGGAGGAATTAATTTGCTCAATCTCGTCCGTCGGAATCCCACCACTTTAATGGTTTTCGGAAATGAGTTTCAAAGAAATGAAATCGAATATGTAAAGTTGAGAATGTGCGAACGTTACCATTTAAGTCATCCAGTGAACGGTGGCCTTGTACCAGTTTTGTGACGACATCAGGAAAGCCGAACAGAGGTCGAAATTTCCTCCGATTCAGAAAAGCTGATTTGAAGATCGCCGATGATGTGGAATTCCAAACCCGCTTGTCGGAGTGGGCGGGGTTAGGATTTCGTCTTGCCCAATCGTGGCCGCTCTCAAATGACGGCCCCTACCTCCCCCCTCCTCGGCTGTCTCGCGCCAACCAAGCTTGCTGCCGCTCGCGTCTGCACCCCCAGTTCGTCGTCTCCACCCGCCTGCCCAACCCTTCCTCGTCGTTTTCAAAGCAGCGGCCACCCTAGCTGTCCCTCCCTCGTCGTCTCTCTGCAGCAGCCCGACTGACAGTGCCAAGTTAGAGGAAGCTCTCTCTCTCTCTCTCTCCAGCCCAAGGCCCATTTACCCACCCATGGAGGTTACTGCCGATGAGTACATGAACTGGGGCCGAACTAGGCTGCGGGTGGAGCTCAAGAAGAGAGGTCTCTCGCCCTCGGGCCTCAAGACAGAGCTGCTTGCCCGCCTGGAGGAGTACCTCAAGCGGCAGAAGGGTGGAGCCAGCAGCTTCAACAACGCGGCCCACAACAACAATAACGGCCCCAGCAGCGGCAAGAACAGCCTCTTGAATGGCTCAGGCCAGCGACGCAGCGTCTCGGGAACGACCTCGGGAAGCTCTTCGCCGGCGTACGGCTCGCAGCCGCAGCTCCTGCCAAGGCAGCAGCAGCATCATTCCAAGCAGCTCCTGGAGCTCTTCCACCACCACCAGCAACAGCAGCAACTCTTGCAGCAGCAACATGACGGCGCCGCCGCTCGAGGGTACAGCCTCCCCCTCTTCCTTCTCCTACTCCCTCCTTGTTGCAACTCCAACGAGCGACCCTAGTCGTGTTGGGTGAGTGGGAACATGACCTAAGATACGGCGGCTTTTGTGGGGGCGTGCCTATGTGATGCGTAGGGCGGTACCAAGGAAGCGACCTCGCAAGAGTCAGACGCCCCAGCGGGGGCTGCAGCCCCAGGGCAGCGCGGATAACACAAGCAGCGAGGGAGAGGGGAGCGACCCCGGGTACTACTCGTCGACGGTCAGTTCGACGACAGGAGCTGGCCAGGACCAGCGTCACAAGAGGCCGAAGCTGGGCTACCATCAGCAGCATGAGAGCGATGACAACAACAGTGCAGGACACGAAAACGGAGGAGGAGACATACCGGAGCCGCCTGTGCAAACGCCCCTCTCGGGCCGAGCCTTCAAGAAGGAATCCGGTCAAGTGCAGACGCCGCATGCCGAAGTCCGAAGCGTGGAGACGATAGCCTTCAAGGGCGATCGCTTCCACTTCACACACCGCTTCTGGCGAGGCAAGCTCCTCCGACGCCGCTTCGACTTCTATGGCACCTACTCGATTGTGCCGACTCAGTCCTCTCCCTCTTCGGCCTCCCCGTTCTCCTCTCCGGAGTCATCGCCGGCACTCGAGCCGGCAAGCACCGAGTCCTCTACCACTTCGTCGGCGGCGATTGCTGCAGCGGCCGGGCTGATGAGCTTCGCGTCGTCGCCCGGAGAGAAGGATGGCGCTGCAGGTGAGAGCCGCTTGAGGGAGCTGACCGAAGGCAAGGTCATCCTTCACTGGCCCTCCAAGCTCGACGCCCCCGAGCTCCGTGACTGGCAGTTCGACAACAGTTACTCGCACCTCTTCCTCGCTGCCGCTTCAGATGGCAACGGCTCGCCTGTAGAGCCTGGCAGTACCTCTTCTCCCCTGCTCGAGCATCAGCGACTGGCAGCTTACGGCGGCACCGCGAAGAGGAGGCCACATTTTCTTTACACCAAGCACAGCGCCGTGTTCATCGAGGACACCTGCTGACTACCAGCTGACCACCGTACACATACACACACACACACACACCACACATCACGCGCATACATCACTTCCAACGCATCCTCGAAGAGTCTTTCCTCACCTTTGCATGTTTGCTTGTACCTGTCTACTCCCTGCGTGCTGGGTGAGAGGGAACTGTAATATACACACGGGCCACCTTGTACATTCACCCATCACGCCATTAGTCCTCATGCTCCCATTTCGTTTTGGCCTCCAAACATGCCCGTGGTTGCCGGGGAAAGGTGTACTCGACCACTCTGCCTGCCGGATAGCACCACCCGCAGGAGCTGGACTGGCGGAGTCAAGGGTCACCAAGCCACCGAGACTCCTGATCGCCTATGGCATGCCGCTGACTCGTGAACGCACGGTGCTCCGTGGGCGCTAGGCTGGAGGCCATGAGCACGAGCTCCCTGGACGATAGCCGCAGGGCCAGTTCCTGCGCCGAGTGGGCTCGCACCAGCACACGTTCTCGTCCCACCAGCTGCGTCTGAGTACGCTCTGCATGTCCACCCAAACCCAGCCCCACCTTCGTGAGTAGATGCAGATACTTCTTAGCAACTGAGCTTCGCTGCATGTCCTAGTAAGACCAGGGCCAGCCAGGAGTACTGCTATCGAGACGAGGAGGCAACTAACAGCCTACACAAAACTCGTTCATCAAGAAGGTGAAGTAGCGCTACACGTTACCCAGACGGACAAGTTCCGCAAGTAGCCACTTGACGTCACCCTTCCTCGTGCTTGTGTAGACTTGTTCTTGCCTCCTCTTTGACGTGTTGTGGTCGCCGGTGCAGGCAGAATTAGCTGTGCCCAGGTCATCTGCTCCTTCTTGAGCTTGCAGAGGCCGCTGCAGGCCAAGTGTTGAACAAGGATCTGCAGGTAGTAGCGTGAGGTCGATAGGGGCTTCGCGACTGCCACCCACTGGCGGGCCTCTAGACCGGGAGAGCGGGGAGGCAGCTGCCATCGTCTTCTGCAAGCAACACGCACATATATGTGTCGCTACTTGTGCAGGTAGCAGCTGCGAGCACTAAAGGCGGGAAGATCGCAACAAATATTTGGAACATGCAGGCCCTTGTATGCACCCTTCCCGGCAGGCCTTCAAGTCCGAAACAGCCTTGTCGTATCCTGCATGTCGTTATGCTCAGGTGGTCTGTGTTTGGGAGCAATACACAAAAAACGTTTGCGAAATTGTTTCGATTGTTACGAAAATTACGTTTTTCACCACAATTTTCGGCAAGATTTGCGCTTCGTGTTGAGGGAAGGTGGTTGTTCCCCTCTGCAAGATTTGCTTTGGAATCAACACGTGTAGACAATACAAACAACCTAAAATCCAGTCTGATCATCTCCCTACCACTGAGACCGCCGGAAAGTACAAATGAGCGATCGCGTGCCGAGCCTAGAAGCAATCAAAGCGCAGCTGGAGCGGGACCTCACGTCCCCCGCTCACGCACTCGCTGGTGCCGTGGCCTTCCTCGTGTTTCTGCAGACCTTTTATTTACCTTAGTTTTATTTATCTATTTTAATAATTAATTATTATTAATAATAATGTAAAAAAACTGTATTGCGAAACAGGCGCGGGTGGAGGAGCCATCTCATTGGGCCTTACCTATCCCCTCTACACCATTGTCACCAAACTGCAGGCGCGTCCCTCTGAATATATTTGCATTTTATGCGAATAATTGAAGATATTTTAACTTGAGTTTTTAGTTTCATGATATTTTTACATTATTTTTTGTGTAGAAAAAGCTAAACAGGGAGATTGCAGGTGCGTTCGAACTATGGCGGACCGATCGACACATTCCTTCACGTGCTGCGTGAGGAAGGATGGACATCCCTCTATGCCGGTCTCGCTCCTGCCCTCATTGGCAACGCTTACGCTCAGGGTGCGTGTGATTCTCATGCTGGCTTTTCGTCTGCACATGGAATGTCTGAAGCTGACATCATCCGCAAAGGTGTATACTATTACTGGTACGCGTTTTTCCGCTCGCTTGCTGAGGGCAAAGGTATCAAGAAGAAGCCTGTCGGAACTCTGCTCTCCTTGCTGATAGGCGGTGCGTTCACACATTCTGCCTCTTTGGACCCAACATCCAGCTTATTCACTCACTTCCTCCTATACAGCACTGGCTGGCGCGATTACTGTCATTTTCACGAATCCCTTCTGGTACATGAGCCGTTCGTGCACATGATGGCCTTGCTCTGTGCTTACGTCGCATGACAATACAATAAGGGTGGTTACTACACGCCTGCAGACCAGCCGCGAGACAACAAAGAAGGACGACGAGCTATTCCGCTCGCGGCCAAAGCAAAAAGGCATCATGCAGACTATCCATGAGATCTATGCTGAGGGTGGCCTCAAGGTAAGCTTTTATGATGAAAGCCAACTTCGAGCTGACTCAATTTTCTGTATTTTTTTATAGGCGTTCTGGAATGGCCTCATCCCGTCCCTCATCCTTGTCATCAATCCTGCGTTGCAGTACATGGTATGATCTCAAGGTTAGACATATTGAAGTGGGATGGTACTGATCTTGCTCGCAGGTTTTCGAACAAATCAAGGCAGTGTGGGAAAGGAGGAGCACTAACCGCAAGCTCTCCTCGTTCGATTTCTTCTTGCTGGGTGCTATTGCCAAGACTGTCGCCACCGTTCTTACCTGTACTCTCCTTCCTTCTCACCCTGGTGGCTTGCTTCGCTGGTAACATTGGTATGTCATCGTTTATACTAGATCCCTACATCACCGTGAAGACCCGACTCCAGGCAAAGGGTAAATACTCTGGCACGCTGGATGTGCTGCAGAAGATCTACACTCAGGAGGGACTTGCCTCATTTTTCAAGGGTATGCAGCTTCCCCTTGTCCTATGTTGCCTTGCGTGCAATCCCCAATCTGGGCGTGTGTGATGGACAGGAATGGAGTCGAAGATCGTGCAGTCAGTGTTGACCGCTGCCTTCCTCTTCATGGTGCAAAACAAGTTGGCCAGCTTCTTCCTCAAATTGCTTGTGTGGCTCTACATTCGTCGCCACCCTGTTGCTCTCAAAACTCGCAAATAAATGCAACGCTCTTCGTTTTGTACGCACCTGCAGGTTCATGACGAGCGCAAGCAAGCATATTTGAAATGCCACCGCGGAAGGAAAACGAAGGAAAATGTTTTTCCTCCTTTTCCGTTTTTGTTCTCGTTACCTCCGGTGTAATCATCTATCTAGTTCACGATTTGTGGAGATTTGCACTTCCATCGCCTCGATTTCCTTCATCTCAGCACCCGTGCTACACCAGCATCCTCCTTCATTTTGACACACCATGGCCGATCCGTTTTTCCTCTCTGATCCCGCCCGTAAACGAAAGCGGAACAAAGTACGTAAGCACCGTCTGCATCGGAAGCAAGATTTTGAGAATTAATTCCAACCATCTCATCTCAAAAATATTATTCATTCAGAAAGAAGATCGCGCTGCCAGCGATGATGATGACGATGAAGGTAGGCCCATTATTTCCTTTTGAAAATTTAACCTTAGTCTCCAAATACCAATTAAATGATATATGGAAATAAAAAAATCATCAAATTGGGTGTGGGTATTTGCTGTCGTGGCGAAAAGTTGCTCACCGGACATGGCCGTGTGCGTGCAGTGGGCGCGAACGCGGGTTTGAGCGATGAAGAGAACGGCCGCGGGAGCGAAGAGGACAATGAAGAAGAGGAAGACAGCTTCGCTCATGAGACACCCGATGAAGCACGTCTCCGAATTGCGGAGCGATACGTACGCAAGATGGAATCGCTATCAGCTGCGTACGCCCGGGATCAGGATGATGAGGATGAAGAGGATGGACGAGCGCGAGTGGCCAAGCGTCTTAAGCAGGACGTGCTCGAAGCCACTGGGCGCTACCGCCGGCGCTTCGCTGGCGAGGTGCGTTCATTGATTTCACGTGTTGCCAAACTTGTGCTATATCGTGGTGCTGATTGTCTGTTGCATGAATAGATTGCAGCGCGAGGTGCCAAGGTGCCGGATTCTGCTATCCGTACCATACGCGGACACCAACTGCCTCTAACATGCGTAGCATTGGCTGATGATGAAAAGACGGCATACACTGGTTCAAAGGACGCCACAATCATTCAATGTACACGTTCCCTACTGCAGCTGAAGATTTGTATGAGATTCGCGCTCACAGACTAGCATACATCAGACGATGTGGAAACGGGTAAGCGCTTGTGGCGAGGAGGTAGAGCGCCGAACAAAGAGACCACGAGGAAGGGCAAGAAGCAGAAT
This sequence comes from Acanthamoeba royreba, assembly GCA_000826365.1. NCBI lineage: Eukaryota > Discosea > Longamoebia > Acanthamoebidae > Acanthamoeba > Acanthamoeba royreba. The sequence goes on along the minus strand of CDEZ01022620.1, from coordinate 1,065 downwards.
AATAATAACAAAGGGAAGAACATGAAGGATAAGAGCAAAGGACATGTTGGCCATGTGCTGGCTATAGCAGTCAGCCCTGATGGACGGATGTTGGCTACGGGTGGTGAAGACAGACTCATCCACCTATGGGACACTCGTACTCACGCCCATGTGGACACTTTCTCCGGACACCGCAAGGCCGTAACCGTACTGTGCCGTTACATTCACTCAGCTTAGCTCCAATCTGACATGCCACTTGTATTGCGGCACAGGGACTCGCATTTCGGCAAGGTGGTCAAGATCTGTATAGTGCATCAGCGGACGCAACGGTAAAGGTGTGGAGTACTGCCCAGATGTCCTACGTTGAGACGCTCTTTGGCCACCAGGTTTGTATTGTGCTTTTGATTGTACTGAAAATCTGTGATTGATCGCTGTGTACCTTCCGCTGCATTTCAGGCCCCAATTACCTCGATCGATTGCCTGGCACAAGAGAAACCTCTAACTGCCGGTGGATTCGATCGAACAATGCGACTCTACAAGGTATGTTCACTGGCTCACATTTTAATCCATTCGAAGATGAACCTGATCAATCTGGTACGCAGATCCTGGAGGAAACGCATCTTGTATGGAAGGGACATACGGCACCGATCGATGGTGCGGCCTATCTCACCGATCAGCTCTTCGCTTCAGTCTCGCAAGACGGCTCGCTGTGCTTGTGGGATCTTGGCCTCAGAAAGCCGCGTGCCTCTGTGCCTAATGCTCATGGTGGCCGCTGGCTCACCGCTGTCGCGGCATGTCGTCAGTCTGACGTCTTGGCCACAGGGTCTAGGTACACTCGCTCCATCAACGAAAGTGGCGTATGCTAGTAGCTTACGTTCGGTGTGTCAGTGACGGCGTGGTGCGATTCTGGGGTGCACCGTCTGGTGGAGTGGGCAAGTTCGAACAGATCACCACAGCCACAGCGCCAGGATTCGTGAATGGTCTGGCTATTGCACCCTCGGGCCGCTTCGCTCTCGCGGCTCTCGGCACCGAGCCTCGTTTAGGTCGTTGGGAACGCATACCGGAGGCCCGTAACGTGCTCTCCAT
>CDEZ01022618.1:0-34216 GCA_000826365.1 Acanthamoeba royreba | reverse complement strand
GCCACGCACTTGCAGGCGCCTATCTACACAGAGGCCACAGAGGATCATTTCGTGTTTCTTGGTTCTAACTTCCACGTCGAGCTGCCTACACCTCCGCAGATGCACAACAAGGTTAGTACAGCTTGCTTTTGATTTCTCTGGGACCACGAGATGAGCTGAATTCGTACGTGTAGGGCAACTACGTGGTAAGTTTGAGCAATGTGGTGAAGTGGCTAGGCGAGCAGGCCACTGAGTTGGGCGTTGAGATCTATCCTGGTACTCCGGCTGCTGAGGTACGTAGTAGTGGCATAGGATCCTCATAGATGTACTCAACGGTGTATCATCTGCGGCTGTGCAGGTCCTCTATAACGAAGATGGCAGCATCAAGGGTGTGGCTACAGTCGACATGGGCGTGGCCAAGAATGGTCAACCCAAGGATTCGTTCACGCGAGGGTTCGAGCTGCATGCTCGTGTTACCATCTTCGGAGAGGGATGCCGCGGCTCGCTCACCAAGACTGTAGATAACAAGCTAGGCTTGTGGAAGGACTCGATGGCCGGCTTCCAGACGTATGGTATCGGCATCAAGGAGCTTTGGCAGATTGATCCCAAGAAACATAAACCGGGCAAGATCGTGCATACTATCGGTACCATGTGCTCTCTGGATTGGGTTACAACACTACTAATAAATCCATATCAGGTTGGCCGATGGACTTTAGCACATATGGTGGGTCATTCATGTACCATCTTGAAAACAACTATGTGGCAGTCGGTTACGTGGTGGGCCTCGACTACACCAACACCTATCTCAACCCCTACCGGGAGTTCCAGAGATGGAAGCATCACCCGTTTGTGAAGGACACTTTTGAAGGTGGACAGTGCATCTCGTACGGTGCTCGTGCCTTGGTGGAGGGTGGCATTCAGTCCATCCCTCGCCTTGCTTTCCCTGGTGGCCTTCTTGTGGGCGACACTGCGGGATTCATCAACCTGCCTAAGATCAAGGGCTCTCACAACGCCATGAAGTCAGGTATGTTGACCTAAAGCTTCATCGCTGTAGGTAGAAGGAAGCTTACCCGTATGTCCTCTCGTATTACATTAAGGCATGGTGGCGGCCGAGACCATCTTTGAGGCACTGGATCAGGAGGAACACACCATTGATCCCAAGTCATATCCTGACCGACTCAAGGCCTCCTGGCTCTGGGAAGATCTGCACAAGGTACACCAGCTCGTACCGTCGCGAAGAAGAAAACTCAAGCGTCTTTGTCATTCCTTCCAGGTCCGCAACATTAGGCCTTACATGTCCAAGGGCCTGCTGCCCGGTCTTGCCTTGTCCGCGATCGACACTTACATCTTCCGTGGTAATGCTCCGTGGACTCTCAATCACCACAAGCCTGATCATGAGTGCACAAAGCCTGGTACTATGCCTGATAGCCCCTACTCGCAACGAATAGCTTAAGTGGGGCACTTACCGTTCTTATCCATCCCACCATGCAGCCAAGGAGTGCAAGCCGATCGAATATCCCGCGCCTGATGGTAAGATCAGTTTCCCACTTCTCGAGAATGTCGCCCGAAGCGGCACGAACCACAATCACGATCAGCTCTGTCACCTCACCCTTAAGAATTCGGAGATCCCCGAGAAGGTCAATCTGCCAGGTACGTAGAAGCCATCCACTTCACTTGCGCTCTTCTTCTATGGTAAGATATGTAGAGTCGTCACATCTGACATGTCTCGGTTTGTTCAGTGTATGCGGCACCCGAGAGCCGGTTCTGTCCAGCGGGAGTATATGAGTACGTTGACAACAAGCTGGTGATCAACCATCAGAACTGCGTCCACTGCAAGACTTGCGATATCAAGGATCCTACTCAGAACATCAACTGGGTCGTACCCGAGAGCGGCGGACCACTTTACTCATACATGTAAGCTGAGTTCTTCAATCATATTCCGCCTTCCCTCACGCTCTTGCTCGTACCAAGCCTTCACAAGCTAAGATGGTGCTCTCTAAGCTCTTCTTATATCAGCTTCGCTTAGAAAGTACATGCGTCCGTCGAGGATGACGTTTGTCCCTTCTCAGTCACTACCTTCGTCATCAGAGCTCTCCTCGTTCTCAGAAGAGGCTCCCTTCTTGTATGCAGCCATTTCTTCCTCATAGCGCGCCTTGTCCTTCTCAGCGAGAACGAAGTACGGTTTCTTTTCCTTGTCGGGCAGCTCACGCCACATGGCACCTAGTATCCTGGATATGGTGGGGAGCTTCTCGTACGGATTCTCCTTCCTCACCTGCGCCCTCTTCTCTCCCGCTACGCAGAGCACAAGTGTTACGCCTTTGCATGCAAGCGGGAGACAAGACGCAACGTACCGAAGTAGAAGAAAGCGGTCTGAGCCCTCTTGGGCGCGTTGGGGTCCTTCCCCGCTTTCCTACTCTTGGGCCTCGTGCCCGAGTCCTTCTTGAAGGTCACGTTCTTAGCTCTTGGCTTGCTGCTGCCCGCCGTGCTTGCCCCACCAGAAGGTTGCGGAGGCTTGGCGTTCTCCTTGCCCTTGACCGCAATGCGTGGCATGGCTCTTCGTGGGAAGGTTTTGTAGAGGAATGGCCATCCTGGTGGCCCAAAGCTGATGGCGTGCCTTGCCATCGCGCAAATAGGAAAGGTCGATGCCTGCGTTTGCTGTTTTGGCGGGAAACCATCTTCTGCCGGAAATCATGTTTTCTATTTCATTTCTCTGTCCGAAATGCGTTTGCGGTAAACTCGACACTCGTTCCGAATCCACCTCGAGATATCAATCAAAACATTCAGGTGGGCCGTGGGGAGGAGGTGAACACATCCCTTTCCATCCAGAATGAACAGCCCCAGTTCGAGCTCCGGTGTGGATTCGTCCCGCATCAACAAGGACGCCGCGAAAGCGGTAATGAGCCGGATGCCCGCCCCGGGTCAAAACCAACGAGGAGTCGACTCAGAAGTCTTCGCGCAGCGGCAGATGCAGGAGAACGCCAACCCAAAGACCAAGCAGGCCCTCCCCACAGCGGCGCCAGGGTCCCATCCTTGGATTGCTCTTGGGCAGAACCAATCTAGCACCGCCACGACGAAGAAGAAGATTGTCATCCCGCCCCCGCACGCCTACTAAAAGCATTTTGAGGAAGAGAGACATCTTGAATCGTGTCGTAGCAGGCGCCCGTCTTCCTGGAGAAAATCTGGTCTTCACCTTAGCTCGCGATGGAGCCTTTACTTGAGGACTAATCCGGATCACAACCGAGGCAAGCCCTCCTTTTAAAATTTATTTAATTTATTCCTCCTGTATTTACTCGCATGTATCTTGGAGGGCTGCATTTGCCAGATTGTAATTCTACACAGCTGTAATTCTACCTCCTTCATTTTTCTCTCTTTCTCTCTTTACATGGCTTTGTTTTTTGTATTTATTTTGTCTTTTACTTTGATTTTTCGTTTTTTGTTTTGGTGGGTTTCGAACCCGTGACAATTCGGCAAAACAGCATTTTCGCGTGAGTTTCGCGTGATGGGGCAGGCCGAGTAGCGGTGCGGTAAGTGACTGAGTGCCAGCATACAGTGACCATACACTTGCGAACATGGCCAAACGAGGCAGCGGCTGGAGGTATGTTGACTGTCGCTTGGTTTTCCAGTCCTTCTTCATTCGACCAGGTACTGTTCCCGGATGCTACTCGGGTGATCCGATGTGAGCTAGAAGTAGTTCGAGCTCCTCAGGTACCTAAACTCTTCCCTTGTGCTTATTCGTCCGTGCTGGGGTGCGGCACCCTGGGTTTATGCATGTCCACCAGTTCTTCTTCTGTTGACGATAGCGACTACGTACAGGATACAACTACAGCACAGGAGCAGACTTGAGCATTTGTGTTTGTAGCAATACACACACCACACACAGCATTGACGATGACGTCGGCAGCCGCGACTCTGCTCGGGGTGGATGAGTGGCTCGATGCCATCGGCCTGAGCGAGTACAAGGACGTCTTCGAGGAGGAAGGCTACGATGATATCGCGGTCGTCTCTGAATTGTCCGAAGATGATCTCAACGTGCTGGGTATCACCAAGCGCGGGACTCGAAAGAAGCTTCTCATGAAGGCAAGGGCTCTTCGGGCCACCCTGATCGCCAAAGGTACCCTCTTTTCCTTTTGATTGTTCTTTCCGGATTCGAACCCGCGACCATCGGAATTAGGAGAGAATGCATGGAATGTCAGAACAAGTATGAGATTTTTTTGGCATTCCTTGCAACATACGACAAATCATAAGGGCATCAACAAAACCACACCACATTCTTGTCGATGCCCTGTGCCTCTTGACGGGCCGGTGGGGTGGCCCAAGAGGTGTTCTCTCCGTGGTCCCCCTCACTTTTACGGTACAGCATTGGACGAGTCGAAAATCTCAAAACATTTTTATTCTATATTGCCCTTTTGGATCTATCTATTTTATCTTGGAAATGTCGCCACAATATTGGTGACTCAAATGGAATATTTTTAAATTTATTTTAAGTAAGGTGGTGGGTGACTCCTGACACTGTCGTTTTCGCTTTCGTTCTTTCGTTCTTTCGTTTTCGCTCTTTGACCTGTGCCTGGTGTGCGCTGTGCAGTGGACCCGGTGGCCGAACTCATCGAGGCGAGGCGCAACTCGGCTGGTCTTGGCCAGGTCGCTGGTACAGAGTTGGGCCGCACCGCGCCGCGGCGCTCCTTGGTACCAGTCCAGCTGCAGGCACGAGCGCCACTCATGGACGGCCGCGTGTCTATGCATACGTCTGATGGGATAAGGCCGAAGAGGAAGGAGAACAGCAACGTCATCAAGCGCATTGAAGAAGACGATGCCGTGCTCAAGAAAGGGGAGGAAGCGGACCAGGATCAGAGTCAGATGAAGCAATCAGCAACGCCCGAGGAAACGCAGCTGATGGGGACGAAGGAACCTGCACAGATTCCGATCATGGCCAATCAAGAATCGGAGAAGGCGAAGGAGGAAGAAGGGGATGAGATGGTGGTAGGTGAGTGTACTCATGAAGCCAGCCATGTCGGAGATCGACAAGAGCACCAGAGCGGTGAACACAGCGAAGAGGGAGGACAGAAGGAAGAGAGGGACAAGAAAGAAGCCGAAGAGGAGCGAGAGAACAGGCACAACATGGGTCTGATGCCGGTCAAGAAGCTCCTGCTGTCGAGCGGTCATGTAGGGCTCAATCAACCGAGGCCGTATCCAGAGATTGCAGACCGCCAGCCACTGATGGATGATCCAGTAGTGGAACAATTGGAGAGTGTCCCGCGACCACCGCCAACGTACCGACAGCTGCCGCCTCTGCCTATCCCGCCGAGGCCTCTAGTGCCCGTGCCGGACCAGACCTATAGGCCTCTTCCTCCCATTCCGGCTCCTCTTCCAGTTCATCCACCGGTGTCTCCGCAGATGAGCCAGGCAGATCAGCAGACAGAGAGCAGTCACGAAGGGGAGATCATCGAGGTGATGGAAGACGATGGTCAGAGGCAGAAGCTTCTTCTCAAGGATCGGGCGTTTGCATTCCAGCAAACCATGCAGATGTGGCAGAGCAGTACGCCTCTCGGTTTGTGCTTCTCTATCCCTTTCGTCTGTTGCTTGATGCCTACAGAGTCTCAAGATCAACTAGCAGTGCTGGATAACTAACCTTTGTCTTTGAAATGAACAGGATCATCAGCTTCGGGCCCATCTGAGTTCCCATCACCGGCTCGCTCTCGATCTGCAACTATCAACGTCGTGCCGCCGAATGCGTCCCCGTTGCAGTCAGCGTCTCCATCCCTTTCCCGAGCGGAGGGTTCGCGCCGGTCACCTTTGCTAGCGTCCTCTCCCTATCGTTCGCCATCTCCCTCAGCCTATACATCCGCACGTTCTCCAACGGCGTCGCCGATACCCTTCACTCATCTTCCGCTTCCTACGGCGCCTGGAGTCGCCCGCAATCTTCGGCCATCGATGCCACGATCAGGTTCCTCAACATCCTCTGCAGGTTCAAACCCAGTCGCTAGATGGCGAGGCACCTTTAGTGGTACTGCGCCAACAAGCTCCGTTCTTCCGCTGTCTCCGCTCGTTACGCGCAAGGTGAAGGAACCTACTCGATCTAGCTCTTCTCCTTCTCTCACTCCGCGTCAGCTATCGCAGCAAGAGGTGGTCGCAGTACCACCACCACCACCACCACCACCATCCAATGCTGCAGTAGAAACTACACAACCTGCTGTGGAAAGCTCCTCGAAGGCACAGACCGAACAGGAATCAACAATTACCGAATCGGTATCAGTTCAGTCCGAGCCAGCTTCATCCACGATCAGATCGTATTCGGTTCCGCCTCCACAAACGATTCCAGCGGCGCCAAGCTCTCAGCCTGAATCGGTATCGGCACCCGCGTCGATGATGGCCTCGCCCTTCGTCACCTCCTCGAACACGGTTGTTGATCCACTTGCCTTCGAGATCAGCCACAAGAAGTCGAAGAAGAAAGAGAAAAAAGCGAAGAAAGCGAAGAAGGAGAAGAAAGGGAAGACGAAGCGAGACAAGAAGGCAAAGAAGGAGAAGAAACGACGGAAGCACGCGAAGGAAGACAAAACTTCGCAGACTCCTTCTATCTCATCACCGCAAACCTCTACACCCTCGGCCCAATCTCCGGAACCGCGCGAACAAGAGATTGATATGTTTAGCACACATTCTCCTGCGCTGCCTTCATTGATTGTAACTCAGCACAAGACTCTCGACGAAAGCCAGGCAACAGATGATCCTAAGCAGGAGGACTCGATCGACGAACTCTTGATGCAGGAGGATAAGGACAAAGTGAGGAAGAACAATGAAATTGCCACCTCATTTGACCCCATCCCTGCGATCACGGAACCGGCGGCGGATCAACAGCCTCTACCGCAGCCTCAGCCTCAACTTCCTCATCCGGCAGAGGATGAAGACTCGGCACAGGCGGAAGCCTTCGAGTACAAAGTCACGGAACTCGTCAGAAAGATGCGCGAGGCCATCACTACGAACAACACTCGACGTACCCCCGACGGTCAGGGCAGCATCAGCAGCCACAGTAGCGGCAGCTCGCACGGCGGTGACGTGATCAAGAAGGACCAGATAACAGAGAAGGGTAAAGAGATTCTCTCAGAGAGTGAGACAAGCGATCCAGATGACCACGGTGCATTCGCAGTGTCGTCTCCTCGACGCACGGCGTCCCAACCTGGGCCCTCTCGGCGCCTTGATCAACTGGACCTTCGTAGCGACGGTGAGGAGGAAAGTTCGAGCGCGAGCGATGACGATGAGTCGCTGGAGGAGGCCGAGCGTCGCCGAATGCGCGCGTCAGTTGCCAAGATGCGGCGCGCACGACGGAATGAGAGTGTTGGCAGCGATAGTGAGGCCGAAATTGAGCGTTTCTGGCGGACCCGATCCTCGGATGGAGATGCTCGCGGCCGCAAGAAACGTGACGAGATTCAGCTGCTGCCTCAGTACCAGCAGAAGCAGGGACCCGCGACAAGCCACTCGGGTCATCATTCGGTAGGCAGCCGACAATCTAAGTTGCGGAAGCCGTTGCTACTCGATGTCGATCTCGACTTCCTCAAGGACGAACGCCGCCGCCGCCAGCAGCTGCTTCTCGATGTTGAAGATGACCAGCGCCATCATCAGCGCTATCTTCCTCGCCATTCTCTGGTGATTCAACCCAGAGAGCACGATGCTTCCACCAACGCAGCTCGAATGAAAAGCCGTAACAGTGCGCATGACATCCTTAGACTCGCAGCAAAGCAGAGTAAGACGACGAGGTCAGGCCGTGGCAGCAAGAGCAGCAGTTCGTCATCAGCTATCGAGCGACGTGATGTGAACAAGATAGGTAGGTCGCCGAACCGCAAGGCCCTTCTTGAGATCTCGACTTCGAGTGGTGATATGACCGAAGATGTCCTCTCGATCGACGACGTAGAGCAGGAAATGGAGAGCAGCGACAGCCGAGATTTCATTCGCAGCACTCGCGGAGGTCCACGACCTCGCTCGGTCCTGCTCAGGGAGCAAGTCGACAGCCTATTAGGTCATCGCAACAGCTCTCGCACCCGGAGCCGCAGCCATGTTCAGGATTACGACGACGATGACGACGATGACAGCAACGTCGAACTTCACTACGATCGTCCTCAGCATCACCGGCACTCCATCAGAAGTGCTCGTATTCCTTCCATCAAATACGATCTGGCCAAGCTGCAGAAGGAAAATGAGGAGCTATCGAGGCGCTCAGAGGTCGAGAGCAAGCACAATAAGACTGCCAAGAAAAGCCGCCACGGATTGCTACACAAGCTCTTCTTCACGAACGGATCAGAAACTGTAGAAGAGAAGAAGCGGACGAAGGAAGACAAGCGGAAGCGACACGCGGCTGATGAGATTGAGATCGGCCATTTGGGTAATAAGGGATCAGGCAGGAGTGGACTCTTCCTCCTGAGCCCGCGTCGGAGGAAGGAAGAGGAAGAGGATGCGGAACTGGCGATGAGGCAATCGAAGAGCAGCGGGCGCAAATCGAAGTCAGGCAGTCAAAAAGCCAAACGGGACAAAGAAGACAGGATTTCCTTCGGAGACAAAGACACTAAGGAGCGCAGGCGAAAGAATAGGGATAAGGACAAAGGCAAGACACATCGATCGCAGCGAGCAACGATTCCTAGCCGGACCATCAGCGAGGATCTTCGCCAACGCGAGCAAGCGATGGAACTCAGGTCTGCCAATCGATATGCTAGATCAGACAGAGCTGCGTTGCCAGCCGTAGCAGAGTTGCGATCACAGGAGCAGGAGCTGCGAAATATGGCTGCCGAGATCAGGAAGCTGAAGGAAGAAGTTGCTGCGCTATCCCGCGAGGAGCGTGAACTGCGAAGCTCGAGACCGCGACCGAAACCGAATTCTTCTCGTCTGTCCTTCATTCCGCCGGCGATCCGAGCAGCTCCAATCGATGCCAGTAGCTTCGAGCAGGCTGATGACGAAAGGGATGATATCCGTTATTCCAGCGATGTCGATGACAGCATCGACGACGTTGGCGATATCCAGGATGAGAGAACATCGGCCATGTTGATGCAGCGGCGCACCAATCCCAAGAAGCTCACGCGAGGCCCGGAGCAAGCCAAGAAGGTGGGCACAATTGTTCGAGATGAGCCTGCTACGCCCGTACGCTGGGACTCGAATCTGCCAAGCGTGAGTGACGATCGGAATGAAACATCAAGCAGTAGCAGCGACGCTGCAGGTGACGAAGACCACCCCAATGCCGGCAACAAGGCTGGACTCGTTTCTTTCTGGTTTTGAGGAAGGCTCTAGAGCCGGTTCGTGTGTACATATTCGTGATCAGGTTCTTGTCTTCACCATCAAGTTAAGTAATACTAATATATTTATGGTTTACACGAAGATAACTTATTTGCAGTTGAACGTTTTGTCACACCACGAGTTTTGGATGTGTCTCTCGTACTGCAGGGGGAAGAGCATCATGATGGGGATGCGGAGGAACCACCAAATGGGCGAGATGGCAAAGATCGAGACCACTACGAATACGATCAGAAGTGCGGACTCAACCACCATCAGGAGAAGCACGACTAGCGCCAACAGAGGAAAGCAGATGCTGCCACAGGTGCGGGCGTTGTATGTGCTTCGAGTACCGAAGAAGAAGATCCATATCCTCTTGAACAACCACGAATACCTGCATCTGAGTTAGCACCTTAGGCTTCTTCATGGATCGGACCTCCAAGGTACCAGGAAGAAGCGTCTTGGCACAGCTCACCCGTTTCGCACTTGTGCGCTTGATCACAGCAGTACACCGGCCCGTCACACGTACATACGAGGCATCCCTGAGGAGACTCCCTGGCTTCCTTTGTCATCTCCTTCCAGCACCCTTCTTGGCCTCGGTTGCCGATATCTTCACGTGGGGGTGCAGAAGCTTGTGTGTCCGCTTCTTCATCAATAAGTGACTTGCTGGGAGCAGATGCGGCATCAAGTTCAGCACCGCCACTGCCGGACGTCTTGGCGCCCCCCTGCTGGTATCTGTGAACGCATCGTGAAGGCGGATCAGACTCATGGGCTTCAACAGACACTGGCGAAGAAGGAACCGCTCAATGGCCGAGCGCAGCGCGTAGTTCGGGGTGAGCTGAGTTTCAGTGAGCTTGGCTTTGCACACAGGGCAGGTAGGATGGTTCTGCCTTATCCAAGTTGTGATGCTGCTCTTTGAGAACGTGTGGCCGCAGGGAGCCATCACGGCCTCCACCTGCAGCCAGTATTTAAATACTGCTCAGCCGAAGGAGGCAGGATCTTTCTTACGTACCATGAGCGTGAGGGTGATGGGATCCAAGAACTCTTCCGGCTCGTCATCCTGTGCTCCCATCTCTCTCAGCAAAGTCACATGCGTAATGCTGCTGCCTTGCTAAATATTTTCCTGCAGATGGAGGAGCGGCAGCTGTACCCCTCCGGCAATTTGACCTTTTATGGCAGCACTGGCCAAGGGAATGAAAATTACTATTTGGATTGATTTGTAAAAGTTTGGATTTTCTTCGAAAATCAGCCCTGGTGATATAAATTCCATTTGATTTACAAGTTCTTGGCGAAGTTACTGTTTGCACTTTGTGGTGGCTGGACCGCTGGCGGGAAGCGATGATGAAGTTGAGGAAGAAGGAGCAGATTTGAGGGGAAACGAGGCGTGCGTGTTGGCCAGAGCAAGCATTTCGGAAGGTCGCGTGGTGATCACTGCCAGTGTTCCCAGAGGCGTCCATCCAAAACTGTTCTCACCATACTCTAAACGCAGATCTAACTCGTGATCTCCCTGTGCCTTTGTTAGCATGATGCACAAGCAGTATATTCAGCGATGATCACGTACAGCATCCCGTAGCTCACGAAGCTTGGCCATTATGGTAGCCTTGCTGATGTGAATCCTTCCTTCTGTTCCAAAAGATACGACCTGCATGTAGGAAAAAGGGAATGAGGTCAATTGTACGCAGTAATCGGGGGTAGTGTATAGACGGTACCGTATCGAAGCGATCCGAATCCGCAGGGAAGACGCTAGGTTGCATATACGGTTTGATATTGAGGGGATGCATGGTCATCTTGAATGTGCTGATCAGTCCAGCACCAACTTTCTTCTTTAGCATGCCCCAGAATCTTTTGCCTTCAAGGTGAAGTCGATAGTCCTTCAGCTCCAAGTCTGCGCTTAACTGTTAATAAGGAACAAGAGGAGCAGAAGCACTTCACGTGTACCTTTTGGTTTTGATGCTCGAACATGTACACGTATTCCATGTTCTTCAACAGGACCGATCTCCATCCTTACGGCCTCAACCTTAAGCTTTTGTTCCCGTAACTGTGCCTCCTGTTGGCCAAACATTGTCAGTCACAGTTATCACTGACGAAAGGAAAACTCGAAGGTACCTTATCACCCCAATTTCTATCCACGATCTTGTAGCCAGTAAGGAAGAAGCGAATGCAAAGGAGGAGGGCGGGGATGTAGAGAGCCTGGCTTCCAAAGAGCATGGGCAGAGTAATTGGCCAGAACATCCACAGCGGCACTACCACTGTCAAGAGTAGATTACCGATAGTTCCGTTTCTGTAGCACCATCTGTGGGAGAGAGGTTAAAAGAAAATCTACATAAAGAGCTACGGAATGAGCTACCTAGTGGCTGCCCCCAGGGCACGGTTATTGCCACCTAGGGCCTTCTGGAACATGAGCCAGAGATTCTGTGCAAGATGATATTTAGATTGACACTAGCTGTTAAGCACGTTAGACAAAGTAATGGGCTTACGATGCACAGATCAACGACAGCAGACATAGCTTTGTGGATGATTTGGCGAACCAAATGGCCAAAGCGAGACAGCTGTCTGTGGATGAAACGTAGAGCTTTGGCGGCAATTCCCACGGTGATAACGTAGGCCTGCATTAAAATGATCCCACTGGGTCAGATTACTGATTCCTTTTAAGCCTAGGTTTCCCTGTACCCTCACTGAAGTCCTGCGCACGGCCTGGCCTGCTCGCACTACTTGGGCCCATATCCACCACCACATCACCCAGGGCTGATACAGTGGGAATTTACTCCGCTCTAGCGATGTGGATGGAGTGAGGGGGAGGAATGACATGAATAAGGAGCATTTGACGTACGGTAAGTAAGCAATGCTAGCAATGGCATGCAAATAATGACATGCACGAGATATTGCCCGATCATAACTATCAGAATAGTAGAGAGATTCCACCAGGAGAGGTCTTGCCAGTTATAGAAGATGTAGGCCGGAATGGGAACCAGGGGTGATAGCAGTAATGTCAATTTGTACAGTGCGACACACGGTCCCGCCAATCCAGTCAAGAGATATACGAGGAGCATTACAGGACGAGGAGCAACAACTGTCAGAAAAGTAAGAATATATCTCCCAAAAGACTGATGTGGGACGAAGATGGCGTACGTTGCCTCCACAGCGGCGAGCCAAGCGTGGTGATGAAGTAAACTAGAACGGCTGAAAGAAGGGTCAGCCAATGACAGTACTTTTCAATGGGGATTGCGTACTGGGTAATGTCAAGAGCAGCAGAAAATCGTTGAGTATCAGCAACAGGAAGTGTATCAGCACGCCAAGGATGTACACTTGCATCCACCAGAAGTTATTAAACACTTCGACTGCAGTGGGATTCATTCAGCGTTGCATGGAAGCAATAGAGCAGAGGGAAGTAGGTACGAGAGGCCAACGATAGGTTTGTAGAGAGGATGGGCAAGGCGATAGGCGCAGTGAATTGGTGTCGAATGTTGATTCCGAGGCGTAAGAGTGGAGCTAGGAGATATCCGAGCACTTTGATAGGCAGCATGACGGTGTGTGGGCTTCGCTTCAGAGCCAAGAAAAACTCCTGCAAGAGTGTTATCATTCATTACATAGAGGGACAAGTTCTCAGCTGCTGTGATACCTGATGGATAACATAGCGGCATCCTAGCTTATAATCCTGCTCAGGCGACTGAGATGCGATTTGCAGAAGAACCCTGCACACATGATCTTTCATGAGAACATGTCCAACAAATCAAAGCAGGAGTAGTTACCTCTGCTGATTTTGCCAAAGGTAGTGCTTGTATCGGAAAAGCTGCTTCATCGTTTTACCTTTCCGCTTATTCTTGAGTATCTGGGGCGAATCGGGTTGTAATCCAAGCCACCTCTTGTCAGAGAGCAGCAAATCTCTCCACAAGGACTCGTCCTCGGACAAACACCACCATTGGCTGCTGATGTATTAGCAAATGTGCAGGATTGTAACGCGATGCGATGGAAGTACCTGCAAACCAGGCCTGCGCGAAGCGCCAGATCAGAGCAATTGAGGTGTGAAAAGATCTTCAACATTACTTCATCCGGTAGCTCGACCGGCATGAGTGTCGTGGAAGAAGTCTGTTTTCGTGATTTCATCGTCATCAAATTCCAGTAATCCTTGCCCTTACGACGAACCAAAGCAGAGAGGCCTGTCTTTTTGTTGTGCAGCTTTGCCATTCGCCAGAGCCTGCCGAAAAGGGAAGGCACTTGCACGATCAGCAGTACTGTGCATATGATTTGCAGAAGCTGCAGCATGTCAATGAGCAATAACAGAAGCTCTCCCAGCGCCACTTCATGCCAGTGAGACATCTCGCCTATCATCACCGTATAACGTGTCCTCTGCGCCAGTGGGTGTATCAGTAATACAGAGTATGGTGGGAGCAATGAACGCGCACCGCTAACTTCACAGTAAGTGATGGTAGACGCCACAACGTAACACCGATCACAAAGGCTACCACGCCGCACAAGATGTCCACAGGAATCATAGCGGCATGCCCCACAATGATACTTCGGGCTTCTCTATCTGTAATTGCCTGGAAGATAGATGGTCAGTATGTGGAAAGATATCGAGTCAAGCACGCTTACCTTGCGCACGTCGCGGGTGAGGGTAGGTGAACGCCAAACGAACGGAAGGGAAATAAGAAGAATCGGGACGAAAGGAATATCCTTGAGCCATTCCAGAAAAAGGTATCCCACCGCTGATTGTAGCCATAGCATGGCTCCTCTCTCCTTTGCAGCTCTCTTCTCGCGGAACAATTTGAAGATGCGAATGACGCTTGGGATGCGCCAGAGCGTGACCGTCATCATTACCACTAGAAGCAATCATTAGCCATCTTAGTTTCTCAAGAGATTGCGCCGGCATACCTAGCAATGCACCAATATATTCAATCACTCCCGCAAGGGCACTGCAAGCAACGTATTTGCGTTTACTTGAGTCCGAACAGGCGGGCTGTTGATCAACATAGAATTAATCCAGTCCGGTCGAGAGATAAGAAGGAGAGCAGAAGCGTACGTCACGAAGCCGAGAGTAGACCTTCAGTAATCGCCACGGGCAAAGAAGGCAGACAACGAAGGGCACAACGAACGGCAGGTCGAGCAGGGTCTGGCCAAAGAGTCTCAGCACCTCTGTCCTGCACTTGTCGTCTGTATCTAGCTCTTGTGCCTACAATTCAAACTGTTAGACCACAATCTAAAGGAAGTACTGTTGGGTTTTGTACCTTTACATACAACCTATAGAGCAGGCCTGGTAGACGCCATAGCAATAGCGGTGATAAGGCGATGAAAGGAGAATCCAAGAGGAGATTTAACGACTCTCTGAACACTACGCCGTGGAAGGAGGTAGACTTGCCGTCACGCAAACTGTTCTTCGAGCGATCATGTGTGAGCTTTCTCTCCTTCTTTGTATTGTCTTCGCCGCTTTCCGTCGAAGGAGCCCTTTCGGTAGGCTCATGGCTGTTCCACACCATGCGTAACTTCTTGATTGTGCTGAAGCTGCGCCATGATATCAGCAATATGGCAAGGCAAGCAGCCGCGGGAATATCGAAGATGAGCAGCAGGAACTGCTTCGCTATCTCTCGACGTCTCGCCCAGTAGTCGTCAGTACGTTTCCACAGGCGCAGGACAGCAAAAGCACGCCAACCAAAGACCACGAGCGGAAGGAATAGGAGAACGAAGGGCAGGTCGATAAGCAGTAGTGCGAATTGATAGAACACCACGACATGGCATCGAGAGCCCTCTTGAAAGTCGTAGATCTTGGCCCGATTGGTAGCCTCTGCAACAACATCATCAGCTTATCTTCACGAAGAGGGAAATGGGCGTTGGTCACCTTTGAGGCGTGGAAATTCCTTCCGCAGCTGCGCAATAAGAGCGCGAGCATTCCAAAGAGTCACTAGCGTGAACAAGCCGACGGGCACCGCGACGATATCGAGTACAGCAAGCCGAAACTGTACTAAAGCAACTTGTCGCTTGTCTGAATTGTTAACACACTTTGAGGAAAGACTAAGATTAGAATTGGACTGCTAAGCGATTAAGTATGCATTTACCTTTCCGAATTGGGAGTAGAGTGAGGGTAGCCGCCAGAGCGTAGCGCCCGTTAATATCGAAAGGGCAATGAAGGGCAAATCAAGGATGGTCATCATAGCGTAGTAAAACACATGTTTGTGGAGCTGCAATCCTGTTGATTTCTGCAAAGAGGACATTAGATTCCTTTCGTTGATCTCCACGATTGGAGCGCAATACCTTCAATGCAGCGACAAGGGGGAGGGCATGCCAAACAAAGAGAACGGAGAAGATTCCCAGCACTAAACCGAAAGGGTCTAGTATTGCACAGAGCAAGACAGTGCCGCAGGCATCCCGCATTTCGGATAGGTTTGTTGCCTGAAATATGATCGACCTTAGAGAGGGCTCTTCGAGCATGGTGTTTGGGCGTCCTTACCTTAGCGAATCTTCGGCGGAGAGATGGAAGCCGCCAAAACATGATCGAGATCAACATAATGAACAGGAAATAGGGACTGTCAAGAATTACTTTCCCAAAGCTAGAGAAGACGCTTGAATGCACTGCCAACAGTTCTTTACCCTGACACAAGAAATTAGCTTTTGAGAGATGAAGCAGGTAGAAGAGGCCCATACCATGAGTTTCTGTTTGAGTTCTGTGTAGTGCCATACTGTCACACGGACTGCCACATAGGCTAATAGCGCCGGAGGGTCGAGAAACAAGCAGCCCAAGGACACCAGCACGGCCTTACGCTTCTTCTCTAACGTTTGGGGCTGTCCAACTGAAGTAGAGGAAGTCGAATTCGATCGTATCAAGTTCAGCAATGTTGGCAACCGCCAGACCGTGATAACGATGAACGCGAAAGCGATGATGAACGGAGAGTCGAGGAGCAGCAAGCCGAAGTTCTTGAACACTGCCCGATGAAAGCCTAAGCCATTCCTCCCTCTGTAGTTGCCGGTGCTGAAGCGAGCGAGATCAACCGTCAGCTGCGCAAAGTTCCATCGGAGGAGATATATCACTGAGCGGAAGAGAAGAGACGGAATATCAAGCAGACCACATAATGGCTGTTGTATGCAAGCTTTACGCTTGCTGTGGAGATGGTCCGGCTTGCTCTTACGCAGTCTCTTGAACAGTACCGGGAGACGCCAGAAGGTTGCAAACGTAGCCAACAGGGATAAGAAGAAGGGAGTGTCCAGGAGCAGCGATACAGCATGGCGGAACACGATGCCGTGGGCCCAGAGACCGCCATACCAACTCTGTCTTTCGGTGTTGATGGATTTACGAAGGTCCGCAGTAAAGTCTGGCCAGTGCCACCGTGTGAGGTAGAGTAGCGCTGTGAAGAGAAGAGCGAACGGATCCAGTAACAAGCAGAAGGCTTGCTCATAGCACGAGTATCGCTTTTCTTGTCGTGCCAGGCTATCGGAATCCCTGCCCGCGTACTTGCGATCTATCGTTTGGAATGCTCGCCTCAAGGCCGGGATCCTCCACAGGGTAAGGCCAACAACCAGCGCGCAGAGGATGGCTGGACAATCGAGTAGCAGGAGGAAGGTGTGACGTAGAATGATTTGGTGTGCCTTAAGGCTGGATAGGTCGCTTTCTCTCCTCAGCGCGGCGCTTAGGTCAGACCAGCCCCAGATCGTAACGAGTTGAATTCCGGCGAAGATGATGCAAGGAATGTCCAGCAGCACGCAGGCCGCCTGCTCAACGCACTGCCGTCTCTTCCCTGAGATAGCGGTCTGGGCCCGGATCTTGCGCATCAGTAGCCAGCTGCGCCACAGAGTGAGGCCCACGAAGATAATGCAGAGCAGCACGGGCAAGTCGAGAACGACGAGCATAGCATAGTGGAACACTTGAGAGTGATAGCTGAGATTCTTCTTGCCAGAGGCTTCGGTGCGAAATCCCGTAGCGTGCCATGTCGTGAGAATGATAGCGGCGAGGATTAGAGACGGAATGTCGAGCAGCAGGCACGCGAATTGATTCCAGCAAATTGTCCGCCGACGATCGAGCCTGTCCATCTTTCTCAGCTTCTTTACCAAACGAGGGAGACGCCACAAAGTAATAGCGACAACGAGGGCCATCGCTATAAACGGTAGATCCAAAACGAGCGAAACGAGCTTTGTAATCACAGCGACGTGCGGCGCCAGACCTCCTAGCCGTTTACGTGCCCGGATGTCCTGATAATAGAGTATGAGCAAGACGATAGCAGGCAGGGATCGAATCATTCCTACCTGTAAAACTGCGAATAGTGGCCTCGCATTCCACATGGTGACAACCACCAGCACAAAGCAGATGAAGGCAGGAATGTCCAGAAGAGCGCACAGGAACTGCTGGCCAACGCAGTGCCGCCATGACCGTTCTTCGAAAGGTTGATCAGCGGTGTTGGAGGCTGAAGAACCTGAGGTCGCCGCTCTTCGCGAGTTAGCAGGTCGCTTCGCGCTCGCCGCCGAGAGAATTTGGTAGAGCTTTTGCCAGAAGTAGAACGCTCGGCCCCAGAGGGCAAGAGAAGTTACGACAGCCAGGAGCAGAAATGGTACATCGAGCAGCCATGCTAAGAACTGCCTAGAAGCTACGCCTCGCCATTCATCCACAGTTCCCTAGAAAACACCTGGTGAGACATGCTTAGTTTTTCATTGAAAGAAGTGGGCACCTTTGACAGCTGCTGCCAAAGAGCTGGAAGCCGCCAGAGGGTCAACAAGATAGGAACACATAGGAGTGCAAACGGAATGTCTGCCAACACATTTAATCCGGTAAATATGACGGCCATACGCTGCTCCAGCTGGTCATTGGACTGCTCACACCACCCAGTGATCAGAATTCCAGCCGTTAACTTAGTACACAAGGAGCGTACATGTCGCTCCCACAGCCGTCGCAGCTGAGGCAGACGCCACATAGTAATGACCACAAGCAGAAGGAACGGCAAACATGCGTAGTCTACAAATGTGTAGGCAAACTGCTTCCAGCAGAATCCTAAGTAAGGCGTACTACGCTTGTAGGCTTCGTTCTTTGTAGCCCAACTTAAGATGCGGGATTCTAAGGAGTGCCCAGTGGTTGTTAGGAACTTACACCACGGTAAGCTGGGTTGTACGTACCTCACAAACGTAACGCAAACCAGTACAGTACCCACGAAGGCAACAAGATCCTTCTGTGCCTGAACGGTAGACTTCGCGTATTCAGAGCTAGCCACACAGAGTCAGAAAAGAAAGCAACTCAGCTTGCAAACAACTCGTGCGTACAAGTCCACCGGAGGCAGTATGTTGAAACCCGGAAAGAAAAGACCCTTGAGCAGAGTCACGACCAATCCTGCATTAAGTACACAGAGGATCAATCCGGTGATCAGCACTCTGACCAAGGCCGGCACGCACCGACACCGAGCGACACGGTGGATATGGCGGCGATGAGTGGACCCTCGTGCAAGAACGCAGCATGCGTAGCATAGAGGGCTCCACCAATGTAGCCCACGACACACGCTGGAAAGAGAGTGCATCCAACCCATCTGCAAATTGCCACCATGAGCGAATCACCATCCTTCGCGCTCTTCTCCATTTGGCAAGGCAGTACCTCGGCAACCATAACAAGGAGTACACGAGTCGAGAGCGGGCTAATGCATGTTGCCCCACAGCTGTCTGAACAGAGAGTGTTGGTATCTGTTAGTGGCGAGAACAGAAAACAAAAACATGTACACAAATTACAGGGAACTACCCTATTTGTAAATTAGAATTAATTGAAAAATAAAAATAAAATACATCAACTTTTCTTACTTGCAAAATGAGAAGGTAGAGTTGCAAAGGAGCGGCAACGAGGGCCGAGGACAGGTGTAGCGCGATCACGGCGGCAATGTAGGGCAAGCGCAACAGGCGCAGCACGAACGCCTCGCCTTGCTGCTGCTGCTGTCTGCCGCCACCCATGTCGCTTCAACTTCTGTGTGGAGATAGACAGGAGCCACTACGTGCACACGCCCTGAAAGACTGTTACAACTGCACTCTGCGCAAGTTTGACTTTGCCGCAGACAGAGTCCTACCCGGCGAGTATGGTACTACGTAGGTAGAGGACCTCGCTGTAGGTGGTTGTAGAGGTTTGTTGTTGATGTTTGGTGCCGCTACTCGAGTAGTGGATGTTTGTCTTGTCTTGGACCAAGGTTGGCTACGTGTCGCTCCCCATTCGCCGGGAAGGGTGCGTTTGTTCTGCGAAGAAATCCTGTTCTCGTTTTTGCAATTGGAACTTGGCCAAATGTTTGCGCTTTTCGAAATGGTTTCGGAAACGCAAATTTTTCCGTAAAATTTCAAGCTGGTAAATTGTATTTCGGTAAGAATAACCAATATTAAATTTTAAAAAAAAAAACAAGATGGACGAAGACGAAGATGCGCTCCTGGCTGCCGCAATTGAGCTCTCCTTGCGCGAGTCGGGAGGCACTCCTATGGAAACGCCCGCACCTCTGTATCCTCTTCCGCCACAGCTGCCCCTCCTCACCGAACCCGCTCCTCGTACGTCGTCACGGCCATTCCAACATAAACAGAAATTAAATCTAAATCCATAAGAAAAAAAATAAAATTGTTTATTCACATTTTTTCATTTTCTGATGGTCATGCAGGTGCCGAAGGAGGAGGCGGAGAGCAGCAGGATGCAGCCTTTGCGTCCATTCTGACGAGCTTACGGCAGGCTCTGGCCCAACCATCACCCAAGGAGGAGGGAGTGAAGATGGTGAGATGACCTTCCTCCATTGATGAGCAGACCATTGATGATGCTGACTAAGAACGAATGGTGTGGAATGCAGGTGCTCTGTGTACGACGAGACCTCGGCATGACCACCGGCAAGATTGCTGCACAGTGTAGCCACGCCACGCTTGGTCTCTACAAGCTGATGGTGGGGTACCATCCGCGGTACGCCTTTGAAGAACATTCAATCAAGTTTTGTGAAAGTCTTGGTAACAAGCTGGGCAGATTACTGGAGGAATGGGAAGATAGTCACTGCCCGAAGATAGCCCTTAAGTTGGACAATGAGCAGCAAATGTACGATTACCTTGTCATGGCGGAATGGATAATAGCTCACTTCATTCAACAGGATGGAATTACAACAAAAGGTTACATGCATTTGCGGATTCTGTGAAACAAAAGCAGCTCGCTGATCAGAGTGTTTCGGTGCACAGGCTTCGTCCTTAGGACTTCCATCACACATCGTGATGGACGCAGGCAAGACACAGATAGCCCGTGGATCTCGCACTGTCCTTGCGATAGCCGGTACCTTAAATGATTACTTGTTGTATTTGTCTCATCAGCGTAGGCTGACCATTTATCCAGGGAAGAAATCCGCCGTAGACAGTGTTACTGGTCATCTCAAGTTGCTGTAACTTCATCCCTCCTCTATCGGCCAACACTACCATGGCTAAGGATAGCTAAACTATGGAGTCCATGTCCTTGGCACCTGTTAATTGAATATCAAACTTTACTTCATTTCTTCGCAGTTTGTACAGAACAATGAATGCAGATAGAGAGGAGCGTGATTCGAATGGCGGTGCCGATGAGAAGAGAGACAAGCACGCGCCTTAAACAAAATGCGCAGGAACCCTTCAATGTGGATTCAAAGGAGAAGGAATGTGCTCGCCGGTGCGTTACAGCCCATCATCGTTGCTGCTGTTACTGTCGCTGTCGATCTCCTGTGTTCGAGGGCTAGCGCTGCCAGTGATACCAGCGCTGTAGGTGGTGTTCATGGAATCATTCAAACCAGGCGGCACATTAAGTTTTTTCACCGGAGCAGGTGCAGAAGATGCTCGATCGCGCTTGTTCCATTGGGTGTCCTTGCCTGTGACCATATTCTGCACGCGCCTCGAAGATCAGCGGGTTCTCACCTTACATAGCAGTGCTCCTTTCACACGTGTGGCGTTTGGTACCCTTATCTTTCTTTGTGCAACCGAGAACTTTTTGTTTCTAAGCAAATAGATCACTCTCTTCCAGAACTTCCACACATCCTGCGCCGACTTGTATATCAGCAAGACCCCTAACGGTCCAAGCATTGGAGTCATGATATACCGAAGACGCCAGGCAGGCGAAGATCACGAAGCCTACCACACTCATATCAATGTCGGTAACGAACCAAGTACCGATGTTGTAACGAAATTCCAACGGGCTACCGAACAACAAATTGAGCTTAACCAACGTAACCACACGTCATATCAACTGCAGAGGAGGTACCATTCTGTTCCTGTCCTTGCGCTGCACTCGATTTGATTCTTTATGGAGCTCTCGAGGTGATCTGCAATGGTTGAGATGAGATTGCCCGTTGTTCGCAGAAGATGCGCTGGCATACGTACCCTGCTCGGCTCGAGTATAGATGCGATACGCCCATGGCCAACTGAGAATGAACCAGTAGGAAAACGAGAAGACTGCTAGTCGGATCAACTGCACACACACCGGACAGATTAGCCAACTGATGCTCCACAACCAGACCCGGAAGGATGAAATGCTGTGCCTGTTCCCAAGTGGTGCCAATCGCCCTTACACGGAAGCGAATCTGTAGACGTACTCAGCGACAGGGCGCACAATAAGGGGAGCAAGCAAAAGCACCTGTGACATCCTGATGAGCACGGCGATCATGAATACGGTACCCAGCAACAACGCCGCTCCAGCTGAAGATCAAGGCACTTATTCAGAATCAGTTCGCAGACTAGAGGGAGGGAGCTGCGTACTCGGTAAGTAGAGGAGCATCCACGACCAGTACTCGCTTCCGGCCTTGAAGAGACAGAACTTATTACCAGGTGGCGAGCCCATTTGCTGAACGAGATCGCAGATGACATATTCTGATGAGGAATCCGCAGTTCAACGAGGAAGCATGTATACGAACCCCTGCCGAGAGACCTATAATCACCATGGTAAACGGCACACCCCACGCAAATATGTGGTACAGAAGTTCGAATCGTCGCAGCATTTGCATGGATCTTTGCAAGCAGATCATCTGCATTCAAGGAAGGTGAGTCACGGATCAACTACAAGACGTTCTAGCTGACGAAGGTTAGCACGAACCTCAAAGAGGTTGATACAAAGAGCTAGCCACCAATGGCTTGCCGCCAAAGCGAAGAACAGAATGCCGCAGCCTGTCATCGGTGCGAGAAGCCAATCAATACCAAAGAAGTACGAAGCCACCTGCACCGTACCTTGCATGATGCATATGACTCCGTGGCCGTCGTCGTCCCTTGCATTGTCCATCGTGATCTGAACTGGAGGTGATCCCTGCCAACTCCGATGAGGAAAACTTCAACGAGGACGTGCCAAAGGGATTCTAACGTTACCTCCGTGCAGGTCAATCTCTGTGGACCGCCGCTGATGATGGAGAAGAACACCAGCACGAATGTGTACGCCACTGCATTCCCGTTCTGCGAAAGATCGAACGAGATTCTTAGCAAAACAGCTACCAGGACAATCGCAAGCAGATGCAAGTACCATCAGGATGTGCAGCCTTCCCGGATACGCACGCTTATCAGGTATTAGGCACATACTTACGACCTGAAAAACACCAGCATTGTGGATCAGAATGATACACGTGTAGCGGGAATAGTGGAGCACTCAAGGTACCACGAAGAAAACCAGAGCCATCGAGATGGCGGCAAGGACGACCATGAGCGAGAATCCGCCGTTGTATTCGCCTTCCGAGTACATTGGGCTGAGGCACGGCATCACACACATTTGGTCTGCCGGTTGATATCCCTGCTGCGCTAGAGCCTCCGCTTGATCATAGTTGAACTTGAGAGGGTACGGACAATCGGCATCTTCGTATTCAACCTCTGGCCAAGGTCGAAGAAGATGAGCTTACAGTTTTCTGACATCAGGCGGGGCAATTGTGTACGGAGGTTCTGTTTCATCTCGACACATATGCCAAGGCCATCAGGCGGAAAGGCTGGCACCGGCGTTCCCGTACTGGTATCGATCAGGTTGCAATCCGGTAACTGACTCTGTTGCACCAATATCACGAGTAAGAAAAAGACGTGGAAGGCAAACACAATGTTCAAGGTACGACGGAGTACCAGTTGATTCAGCTGGGCAAAGTACTCAGTGCAGTGGAGAAGTACAGACTGGCAGACCGATTGGCATGGAGGAAGTACTGCACGGCCACAAGGGTCAGCAAGTTCAAGCATCAGCCAAGAGAAAAGGAAGAGTGCGCCTAACTGGTCGGGGGATTCGGAATGGACTGCGGGATGCACTGGAGGAAGGACCCCGTGCAGGCAAGGGCCAGCAATGCATTTCGGCAGCGATATGGAAGGAAGGCATTGGCAAACACCGTCTACGCACAAACCGGAGAGGAGGAAGCAACGATTGTGGAGAAGAGAGGTGAGGGCACGAACAATACTGGAAGGACTGAACAACAAGAAGTTAGCTCGCGCACCTGTCGACCCGCTGCAGCGTCTGTGGCCGCGTAAGTTCCCGCTCTGCGGAGAGGGGAAATATTTAGGCTGGTGGGCGACGAACAGAGCAAACAGCAGCTCTTACCTTGGATATACTAAGGTGCCGTTGGGATAGAAGGCCTTGAACACTTTGTCACATTTATACGACGTGGCGGGAGACTTGGTGAAGGGCACGCACCCTTGTCCCGCCGTGTGATGTGTGATCAGGAGAAGAAGACAGAGAAGAAGACAGAAGAAACAGGGCAAAGAACTAAGAAAGGATCCATGAGGTATCACCTTCATCTTTGATTCATGACAGAAGAAAACCTTGAAGCAAAGACTGGCCGTTTTCAGATGAAAACATGAGTTTGGTTTGGTCTTTGCCACATGTTTTTCCAACCAAGGAACAGTTGTTTTTCCTTATATAGTACATTTCCATTTTCACGAGAAAGTGATATCACCCCAACGACTTCTTGTCTCGAGCTTGTGCAGGCCTTTTCGTGTGGATGCCAACCGTTGGCCAACAAAAAGAATTTGAGAAATGAGACGCTCGTATATCTCTTGCTAGTTCAAATTTTCGTGAATTTAGCAATAGTTAATATGACTGTCTAGCAAGTATGAGGTGTGGATTATGTCGGCCAAGTTGGGATCATCGGGCGCCATTCTTGTTGCTGATGGGCGCGCCTCCATGGTGCTGACGTGGCACACTGTCACTTGTTCTGGCCTTGCTGCTGTCTTGGCTCGTGTCGTCTTGGCGCTCCAGGACGTGGATCAGGAGAGAGATCGGGTCGTATGTGATCTTCAGTCGCGCACCCGGCGCGATCATCGGTGCCACCACGCGCTCAAAGTCAGGGGTGCGTCGCATCCGTAGTCGCTTGCAGAAGCGGCTGTGGGGAAGTGGTGCGGTAAAGGCGATCTCCACAAAGGACTGGGCCTGAGGAGTGCAGGCTGTGGTCGTAGTCGCTGTAGACGCCCGGTCCAACTCGCTCAGGCTGTAGGCCGAGACAGAGCGTTTGGCGGATCCTGTCGTCGTCGTCGTGGTGGTGATACTCATCGAGGACGTGGACAAGGCAGACCAGGAGTGTGAGCGGACCCCGATGCTGTCGTGAGAGCCTTGTGGCTTGATCAGACATTTCCGGAAGTGGCCGTTGCTAGTCCCATCGCAATCCTCGTCGGAGTTTGACGAAGACAAGGTCGTCTTACCCGCCTCGGCGTAGATGGTGGCCGTTGGCGTCGTACTGTCGGTAGTCTTGTCTACTGTGCCGTTGTCCAACTCGCCACACAATCGGAGGACCTGCACCGAAGCGGTGACCATGCGGAGCTGGCCGGGACGCTGCGTCGTGCTGCAATTGCCCATGCTTATTGTTCTTTTGCCGTAAGAACCGTTCTCACACGAGAGAGAAGAGTCTCAGGTGACCAGGGGACAAGTCACGCACACTTGTTCTACGCTGTGGCGAAGAACAAGAATAGTCTGATGCTGGTAGCGAAGACTTGACGCGGAGTCGCCAACTCCCCGATAGGGAGAAAAGCTCGGGGTAGGAGTTACGGACGAGTAGGAATCGTGCGTGCGTTGCGGTGGCCACTTAGGCTGATGTGCCCAAGCTTGCGTGTGACCTGGGATCAGTGAGGTCCCAAACAGCGAGAATCGTGGAACGTTGGGCTAGACAGACTGGGATTAACACGTGCTTCGCTCTACGGTACACTTGTCTGACTCCGACTCGAAGTAGTGTGTATTGATCGTGCAAGAAGTCTTGTTGTGACGGGGAAGAAGAGGTCAATAAGGCTCTGATGTGTTTGTTGGGTATGCCTTGCTTCTGGGGCGGCGATAACGAAGGGAGAGTTCTTTCTCTTGTTGTTCGCTGCAGCCACCGATTGGCACATCAAGCTGAGCCTACGAAAACTGTCGGGGTTTTCAAGAGGATGTTCCAGATTTTTGAGGTCTAATTCTATGCATAGAATCTTTAATTCTTCAAATATCTTCGGCGGTCCAAAACAAAATTTCGGAACCGTCGGAAAGTCGGACTTTTGGAATCTTGGAAATGCGTGAAATGTCGTCACATGCGTCGCATGCCATGTTGCGCAGTGGTCGGGAACAGGGAAAAGTAGAAGGAAACGACTAGACACAACAACCTTTATTTCGTCCAGAGGTCTGCATCCAACTCAGCCTCTTCTCGGGGTGACCTCCTCTCTTCTCTGTGCCTCGCACGAGATCTCCTCCCCTCCCATCCTTCTCCTTCTGTGGCAGCAGAGAAACGAAAGGAGAACAGGAGACCAGGAGTGGAAGGAGAGAGAAAGTTTGAACTGCACCAAGTGTCAGGGGATTGTGTCAAAAGGCCCTTACCTCCTGCTTCCAGAGAACCACCACCTTTCCCTCCTTTTCTCTGAGCTTAGCTCCTATTGTCGTCCTGCAGCTGCAAACCTCCCCATTCACACCTCCTCCTCCTTTATAAAAATCCATTTCGATTCCGGTTCAAATTCGGATAATAAGAAGAGAGGCCCTCGGTCATCGCCATCACAGCGCACACCCCATCTAGATCGGGTAGATAAGAAAAACAAAAAAAAAGATGGAGTGGGATCGACGGCATTCGGCGTTCCTCTATCAGCTTCTCTCGGGAGGGCAGCTGATGTACAGGGACAAGCTGCACTACGAGGCCCTCATACGCGCCAAGCAGCACTCCACCAGCCCCAAGGCCCTTGAGCGATCGCACCTCCTCGGCCACGCCAAGCGGCTATCCAATGGCACCACCGCCATCTTCACCACCAATCCCTCCTCCTCTACCATTACTACCGACAACAATGGCAGCAAGGCTGCGAGTAGCAGGAGCAAGGATGAGATCAACAACAAATCCTCCGCGACCACATCGACCGTCCTGCTGGGCGAAGGGGAGGGCGATCAGGCCACCACCAAGCCCTCTTCCGCTACCTCTGCATCATCTTCCATTTATGCTACAGCCCATTCCCACTTGAGCCATCTCCATCGAGGCCACCAGCGACGGCCGTCATCGACGACAGCAGACCAGTCTTCTTCCTCCGCTGCTGCGATGATGCCCACCAAGGAGGAGGCGCTACGCGATCGGCGGATGGAGGCGCGCCTGTTGGCAATCAAGCTCTGCTGGGAGGTCATCGCGTGGTCCAACGAGGGATGGGTGTGGGTGGCCCTCTCGCCCCTCTTCCTGGTGCTGTCCTTCTTCTACCTCGATCCGAGCACTATCGCCAAGGTCAAGTACCTCTACATCATGCTCCTCATAGACATTCTCCTCACCGGCAGCATCAAGTACGCCACCAAGCGAACACGACCTTCCTACAACCGGGTACGCATCTTCACCCATCTTTTTTATTTATATAAATTGATTTTTCTTATTTTTGAAATATTTTATAATTTCCCCTTAATATATGTTTTGCTCTTATTTATTTAATTGCAAAAAAATGCCTTCCACGTACGGAAGTGCAAAACACTCACTTTTTTGTGGTGGTTGGTGCAGGGCGGACTGTTTGTGGGTCCAGATATCTTCTCCTTCCCTTCGGGCCACAGCTCGCGAGCAATGCTGCTTGTACACGTATCCATTTTCGTCTTTGGATGGCGAAGCCTGTGGAGCAACATAGCAGGTGCTTCCTCCCCTTCCTTCAAATTCTCCGTGCACGAGTGCGGCGGGCCTTTTGGCTCCTCGGAACCCTCCGCGCATTGCGGCTCGTCACCTCTGCTGTGGTCAATCCGGCACGTTGGGATTCTTTGGCTAACCTTGCTTTTGTGTTGCCGTGCTCAGTGCTGTGCTGGGCGATGCTTGTGGCGATCTCTCGACTTGCGCTGGGGAGGCATTTTCTAACAGATGTGATGGGAGGCCTCACCCTGGGCGCGCTCGAGTTCTGGGCTACCTTCATCGTCTTGCAGCAGTTTGTGTTTATATCGTGATCGACCACACTTTGACTGCCAGCGAACCCTCTGGCCATGTACTGCTGTGCATACCCCATGGTGAGCTGCGTGACGGAGGTAGCTGAGGATGGGGCGGCAATTCTCCCGATCGTCACTGTCAAGCTCTTCTTCATGACTTCCGCGCTCCGGGAGTTTCGAAACAACAAATAAAATTTGAAATGCGAAACAAAGTTTGCATTCCTTGAATACCTTCCAATATGTGAAAGCTATCTAAAATATCCGCTACGAAACGCGAAGAAAGAATGGAGGCTACAGGGCGGGGAGGGCAGGTGGTGGAACTGGTGGAGGCATGCGAGCGTGGGGAGTTGGGACGGGTGAAGGCCATCCTCTACACGAAGCGTGTCCTCTTGGCCAAGCTGCAGGCTCTCCTTTCTCGAGACGCCAAGCAGCGAACTCCTCTCCACCTTGCCGTTCTTAAGGGTGTGTTTTAATTTTATTTTGATAGTTATCATTTCTGATGGTCGAGCCGATAATTTAGCATTTATTTTCATCAATAGGAAAATAAAATAAAAATAACAATTTTTATTTTAAGTGCGCTGATGAGTCCGATACAGGCCATACCACAATCCTCAAGGAGCTGTTGCCGTTGTTTACCAATGACACCACCGGATATAGCCCTGTAGTGCTCGACGCACGCGACGACAAGGGCTGGACACCCCTACACTATGCGGCTGCGTACGTTCGATGCAGTGATGACTGGCTTTACCTGATGATGAATCTCAATGTTCTGATCGTTCACGTTGATAATGTCGACTCACACTAGGAGCGGCAACTTGACCATATGCTGGATGCTGTTGAAGTTGTACAAATCCCCTGGCCAGTGCTATACCACACCATCGGCCGATCTTCCTCTTCATCTATTGATCAACAACATTCATCGAATCAACAGCAAAGAGGGTACAAGTTCAGATGCTTGCAAGGATGAACTACTGGCTAATGAGACGAACAAACATACACTCGCAGGATCAACCAAAGAGTTACGAAAGCTCATCCATGCTATGCTAGCGGGAACTTCAGGTCAGGGAATTGATGAACAGAACAAGGCGGGAGAAACGCCTCTGCATATCGCTTGCTACAAGGGTCATCTGCCTTCTGTTCAAATATTGATTGAGCTTGGAGCTAATCTCAACATCAAGTCGGCCAAGTACGTGCACCTCCACCAAAGCCGTACGGAATGAAAACTAACGAAGCCCAGGAATTCATGGACCTGTTTGCACTTTGCCGCGCGGGCCGGGCACATGGACGTAGTGAAGGTAGTCGATTTGCTTGTCCTCGCTGGCTGTCTGCTACTTAGTAATACATTCACAGTATTTGGCGGACAAACAAGTTAACCCACGCATTAGAGGAGCACAGGGAACAGCAGCTGATGTGGCGCAGCAGGTTCACGAAACAGCCATAGCGAACTTTCTAGAGGGTAATCATGCATGGTTCAGAAAAGATGGATTGCTAACGTCTCTTTGATTGGATCAGAGTACGCAAAGAACTATGCCCAAGCCAAAGATTACTTCGCTGAAGTCAGCTGCGCTGGCGATGACAGCACTGGAGCGGTACCAACATTCTCTCAACCATGCTGATGGTGTGCAAGGCACTTCTCATCGAAGGTTGTTTTGGTGTTGTGAACAGTCGTCATTGATTGACCGCTACGTAGACAATATCTTCGTCGATGCTCGTGTCCATTCCGCTGAGGCATTTGTACGTCTATCTTCATTCTCTTTAGCTGATGCTAATTACTATTGCAGAAGATGAAGAGTGTTGATGTTGATGGAAACGAAGTGCAACTCCGACTCGTACGATATCTCTCCTCTGCCGTTAAGAGTCTAGCTCATTCATGCTTAATTGTATCCTGTAGTGGTACCCCTCGGCAGGTCAATCAAGCCCCATAAGGTACCGACCGAACTGTCTCATCACATCGACGAGCACAAAGCAAGATAGTATACTTATTTTGTGTGCGGGCAGGGATGCTATGTTAATAGTGTTTGATTGCACATCGCAATCTTCATTTGCGTCAGCAAGAGCGTTCCTTGATGAGCTGACAAAGCACAACTGCATCAAAGTGCTAGTTGCCACCAACGTTGACATGGCGGTGCAGCGCGTGGTGGATGGGAATACAGCCATGGTAAGTCATCTTAGCTAAGATCTTTATGTGGCCACTCGCGAGACTCAACTATTGTCCTACATGTATTCATCAGGCCTTGGCTGATCAACACGAGATACCCTTCTTCGAAACAAGTGCAAGGCAGGGTGTGAACGTGATGCTGCCCTTCCGACATATTGCCCAAGTCTGGTGCCAGAAAGAGAACGCTCGAACAGCAGGTGGCGACGGTAGTGCGGACTTGTCATGGAGACGAAGGTCATCACAGCCGCGACGAATCTCATTAAACAAGAATCCTCCTTTGGTGGGCGCTTGAGCTCTCCCATATGTTTGATTTCTTGATGTACAAATGAAGTAATGATCATGACCTTTTGTATTACATTAACGGACCTTGGTAGATTCTGCATACGCATCGCTGAGATAGGCAGAGATGATCATCGCCATCAGCATCACCATCATCATCGCTAACAGCGTCATGAACCGCCGCCCACATGGCCAAAAGCTGAGGCAGCGTATGATTCACGTACAACTGCTAGAACAAGCATGGCATGCTTTATTTGTTTACATCCATCACGATCGCGCTCATGGTAACGTAGAACATCTCCTACAGAGCATCAACATACCATAGTGAGCAGGAGTGATTGATGATGAATGGAAAAGGTACGCACCTGTGTATCTGGTAAGGTCCTGGTTGTGTGAGACGCAAATAGTTAGTTTCTGCTCAATGGGATCATTGAATGATATAGATGCAGAACATACCACATTCATCATAGTCCTCTTGGGTAATCCAGGGAAAACTTCCACCGTTCGCAGCGATCACCTGAGAAGCCCCTCGCCAAGATAGTTCATCTCTACGGGCCTTCAAAGGTTAGAGAATCCCAAGAGGACGAAACGATTGCACATGCGCGACATGCTCCTCGTACCGGTGCGGTAACTCGATCACGTTGATTCGAATGATGGGATGTACGACTGCTCTAAGTGAGCTCACAACCTTGTCACGGAACCCTGAAGAGCAGAGACGTCAACTTCATGTGAAGAACCAGCTGACGATCATCAATACCTGGGAAGAGGGTGGATCCTCCTTCACAAGTTCATACGAACCATCGTGCCCACCAGCATTAGTGTATGAACTCAAGAGGCAAAGAAGATAGAGCTACCTGAGAGGATCACGGCCTTACACATCTCAGTGCGCACGTCCAGGTTGCTCTCCATAAAGCAGTTCTGAAGGACTGTGCTCAAACCCTTCTTCATTTGGCCTTCGGGGAATGTACCGGGCTCGAACAGGTACTCCGTGCACTGTATAGCTTCCTCTTCCACTTCTATCACACGGCCATAAGGCAATGCCACCCGCTTGACAGGAACCTGCGCAGCCTCGGCCACACTCAGCTCTTGCTTCGCCTTCGCAGGGAGACAGTTAAGTTACCTCTGGTGTGGAGTAACAAGCGACAAGCTCCACGAGCTCTGGGGGCAGTAGGGAAAGGTAACACTCTTGCTTCTTATGTAACGAGCTGAGCGGCTTGATCACCTCTCGTCTCTTCTGGTAGGCCGTAAGGTCCAACGCATAGCTGCAGGTCATGCGTCCTGTAGTACGTCGTGCGTCTGCATCAAGAATCCATTTGATACTGGTCTCGCTTACCTGCCTGCTCTTTGACATAGTTGGCGTCGTCTTCGGTTAGCGTCATATCGGGATACTTGCCTTGGAGAGCCTGCTGCATACGCTGCGTGAGGTGGCGACCTCCAATACTTACGTATCCAAACGAGCAAAGACTACTAACTGCTGTGCATGTATCGGTACAGTCATCAGTATATGCTGCACATCATCTTCTCACGTACTTGATCTTTCGTAAACGGTTATCACATCAGATCCCTCGTAGCCGCAATCAATGATGATCGCAGAGTCTTGACTTGCAGCGTACATCACTGTATTCCACGCGTAACTCAAATAGAAGTGTGGTACATTCAACCTGCATTCCATCAATTCAACGTCATCACTCTGTTAGCTACCCAACGTCACCTGCAGTCCCTTGGAGCAATCGCTGCAAGCGGAGAGCAGCTGTGGAGAAGATGAAGAAGAGTCAAGATGACTACGCACTTCTCGAACGCGACCTCAGTCATGCGCTCCTTGTCCCGATTCGGAGGAAGAACTTTTCCACCAACATCAGACCACATTCTTCCCCCGCTCCATCATCGTCTTCCTCTTGATGACCTTCCCTTGGTGCTGACAAGGTGGAAGGGATCCCTTTGGCCGCAAGAGTAACAAGAGAGTTCTTCACCAGGCCTTCCCACAAGTCCCAGTTCGCCACGTGCTGCTCACGCTTGACTTGTTCTCCAGACCCTTTTGGCACACTGGCCCTACACAGGCGAGGACGCTGGTCCCCTGCCAGCCCTGCGCGCACGCTTTCGTGTCCCACTTCCACTACTGCCGCCTTCATCCCAGACCATAGCCGTACTTTCGGTTTCTGAAATTTTGAAACACTTTCCAAATTATTTTCAGCTTTCCAAATTTCCCAAATTCACAAGAAACTGTAACAATATCCACATCCTCTGTCACAGTTTGATGTGCTGCTAGCCTCTTCAACTACCACATGTGACAAGAGGTAGAAGTCTGCTTGCTTGCGTGAAAGGGAACAGCTGAGGCAGGGCTTTTCCGTCCAACACAGAAACGCAACGGAAAAGTTAAGGTGATGTTAAGGAGGCTGCTGACATCGCGGAAATGTATTTGGTCTCTCGGCGATTGGTGCGTGTTGCATCGGACTCACCGGCACGCGCAAATAAAACCGCCCAGCTGCACGGCCCGACAGTACTGCTCGACCCAGATCTTCAACACACACGCCATGCGAGCCACCCTCCCCACCTTCGTGCTGGCCTTGTGCCTCTTTGTCCTCTCCGCCCTGGCTTCCCGCCGTACGTTGCCTCCATTCGCATCTATGTACTGAGTATACTTTTGTTGTTGTTGATGATGAATGGGTCTTGTTTTTGAGTTAAGGTCACCAAGTTGTGCCTGAAGATATCTCACTCCCATTTTTCCCCCTTCGGAAAACACCACAGAGCTGGCTCCCCTGCAGGTGGCCGAGAATGACGCCGACCGCATTGAGGGCGAGTACATCGTCCTCTTCCGCGAGATGCCCAACGCCCAGTGTACGTTTTGGTTCCCCCTTTGTTTTCCCCTCCCCCACGTCTCCTCCTTCGTTCTTCGCAATTTTTCGTCGCTTTCGTTCTTCGCTTTTTCGCTTTCGTTTTCCGACAATTAATAGTCATTAATTGAGCGAAACTTGCGGGCTTTGTACGACGGATGAGCTGTAACGTTGCTTCTTTTGCGCGTTCCCATCCCTGGTGCACCAGGGATACTTGGAGGAAATGTCTGACTTACTGTATGTGTGGTGACGTGTGGTGATGTGGACCCGTAACGTTATACAGTCTTGACCGTCGTGGACACCGTGAAGCAGGCCCTCACCTCGGCTGCTGACGGCAGTGAGGTCTTGAACGTGCATACCATCGGCCAGGGCTTCCGTGCCGTGCACGCCAGGCTCTCCCTGACGTATGTCGTCTCTTGCTCTTCTTACGAGGTAGCAGTGTTCTGAATTCGTCTCGCTTGGACAGGGCTCTGGAGAGGCTGCGCGCTCACCCCGCTGTGTCTCTCGTCGAGGAGCACCAGCGTGTGTACCTCAACCAGCAGTGCAACCTTCAGGCTGATGTCATCTGGGTAACTATCTACGACAGCATTTTCCAAGTTACATGTCAGATCTAACTTCTCGATTGTTGTATTCCCACAGAACCTTGACCGTATTGACACTCACGATATTGACCTTGTTGACGACAACTACCACTACAACTTCGCCGGCCAGGGTGTCGACGTCTACATCATCGATACGTGCGTGGAGCTTCTTCAACAGGCACCGACCGACAGTTTCTTTTCTCACTCCAATCTTCTTTTCCCTGCAGTGGTATCTTGACCACCCACGTTGAGTTCGGTCACAGGGCCGAGTGGGGTATCAACTATGCTGACAACGTCAACTCGGACTGCAACGGTCACGGCACTCACGTCGCCGGTACCGTTGGCGGCCAACTCTACGGTGTTGCCAAGAACTCCACCCTCATTGCGGTATCATTCCGATTGATTCCATGCCACGAACGCATCAATGCTCACAAGTTGCGCAAAACAGGTCAAGGTGCTTGCTTGCAGTGGCAGTGGTACCTATGAGGGCGTCATCTCGGGCATCCAGTGGGCTGCTGAGCAGGCCAAGAAGCGCGGTCGTCCCTCCGTGGCGAACATGTCCCTCGGTGGTGGCAAGTCGGCAGCCGTCAATGCCGCTGTGGCTGGTTCGTAACCATCTCATTCTTCATCATGTGCTGATGATGCTAATGGTCACGACGCGTGCAGAGGCCGTCAAGAGCGGTGTGACCTTCGCTGTTGCTGCCGGCAACGAAAACACTGATGCCTGCAGCCGCAGCCCGGCCAGCGAGCCCCTTGCGATCACCGTCGCTGCGACCACCATCGCCGCTGACTCCTTCGGCAAGTCGAAGGATCGCCGTGCCTCGTTCTCCAACTACGGTACCTGTGTGGACATTGCCGCTCCCGGCCAGCTCATCAAGGCCGC
>CDEZ01022616.1:0-13835 GCA_000826365.1 Acanthamoeba royreba | reverse complement strand
GCCAGGGGCGTGAAAAAGATTAAGGCGGTCACCCAGGGCAGCGGAATCCGGCTGGTCCGCCCAGCCCCCACACCAATTTCAGTAATCGAGACGATCGAAAAGGAGAAAAAGAACGACGATCAGGAAGTGACTGGGGGAGCTGCGAGGCCAGGACGGGGTGCTATCATCTTCCCCCAGCTTCAATTTATAAAAATCGAAAAGTTGGAGAAGGATGAAGAAGCGGAGGCGGCAGTGGGGGAAGTGGCTGCAGTGGCCGCGAGGGCGGCAGCGGCGGCGGCAGCGGGGGAAGTGGCTGCAGTGGCCACGAGGGTGGCAGCTTCTGCGGCCTTGCATCAGCAAATGGGCGACCCTGCAACGGAGGGCGAGACGGTAATCTCCTTCGACGAGTACCAGGAAGCCCAGCTTGTGGATGACCTCAGTGCCTACCTGGTGCGATTTCTCCACAAGAAGATGATTCGGCAGACGCGTGGCGAGCAGGTGTCTCTGCCTCTCCGTGTCCGTGCTCCTGTGTGGCCATCTATTGTCGCAGTTCTTCACGAACGGTACGCTGGAGCTCTCCACCTCTCGTCAACAGAAGCCAT
The DNA here is from genome assembly GCA_000826365.1 of Acanthamoeba royreba. NCBI lineage: Eukaryota > Discosea > Longamoebia > Acanthamoebidae > Acanthamoeba > Acanthamoeba royreba. Next base: position 13,254 of record CDEZ01022616.1, on the reverse strand, counting down.
TCAGCAGCTCCTGGGCCCAGGCATGAAAAAGATGTTCGACAGGGGCAGCTATGCTATCATCTCCCCTCCTCTCATCGTTTGCTTCGATTTGCGCAAGCAGGACTTGGTGGCAGAGCTTAATTACGCGGTCTACAACGAAAAGGATGTTATTCAGTTCCCACATAGATGGGCATGATGGTAATACAATTGTATGGATGATCTTCATGTCTTTATGGAGCTGACGTGGTACGGGTCATTTTCTGGATGGAGGGCATGACTAGAGCTTGACCATGTCCGATCCTTCGTTGTCTCAGATGGCGTGGCTGTGGATGGTACTGCGGTGCGCTCTTCCTTCTCTCCATCATCTCTTTTTCGCTTCATCTCCCTCTCCTTCTTTCATTTTCGTCGTGCTTCTCTAGACGGATGAGTGCGCTCAGCTCTTGCCGTGCTAGCTCTGGTTCACCCCTTGAGAAACCTGAGGTACAGTCCTTCAAGATCCGCTTTAAGGTACTGTGCTTACTCTCGAGGGCATAGTTGGAGAACTTTTCTATGCTATTGTACTCCTGCAGGTAGTCGCCATAGTGGTACACAAATATGTGTATGTAGGTCGTCACCTCCTCAGCTGAGTAGGCATGGACAAAGGCCTGAGCGTGTACGCTCTTAGATGAGGTGAAAGCAAGAAAGAAGGTACGTACCTTGCCAAACTCAAGTGCTTTTGCTCTCCACTCATCAGCTGTGATGCGCACCTTGGCCTGTGCACTCAGGGAGGCCAGTGGGGCATACGTGGCCCACACATGGCGTGCACGTTCAACATAGATCTTGGTTGGTCCCTCTGCGTGCTTTTCCATCGAGTCAAAAAAATGCTTATAGTTGCGAAGAATGCGCAGACTGTCTGGTCGGTTCAGCCTAGGCATAAAGGTGAGTGAAGCGAAGGGATGTTGATGCTGTGGGCAAAAAGGTGCGTTCTGCGCAAAATGTACCGTGCTGCTTTGACCCGTTGACTAAAGCTCTTGACCGCAGTGTTGCGTCCCTTTGGCGTTTTCGCTGGTGGGATCTTGATCTGGCATTCCTCAAGCAGGATTCGTTCAAACTCAGCAACCATCACTGGGCTCCCTTGGATGTCTTGTGCAAGTAAGGTGAACTTTGTGGTAAGGGTACTCATACTCTTACCACAAAGTTCACCTTATGATGCTGCTCATACCATTGAATCAGGGTGGCGTACCAACTTTCTCATGATGGCCATGATACAATGTAGATTGCAGGGGATGATAGAGAGAAGTGGTAACGACAAGATGGGAGCACTAACAATTCCGTATGTTTCCCTCCCTTGCCCATTTTTCTGCGTCACCTGTTTGTACAGGTCAGCCCTAGCCGCCTCTGTGTGCATTGGCCATTTTGACTTGTTAAAGTCACCAATCCGGCTTTTTCGTACATCCGAAGTGACGACAAGGGAACTTAGGTTTGTCAACGCCACCAGCAGCAATGACGCCAAGCACAACGAAAAACAAAGCGAGTAGCAAGACAAGCTTCATGGTGCAGTAATAGGACAGCTACGACAACGTGGTCGGTCTTCTCTCTCATATTGGACTTCCAAGAAAACATTTAAAACTACCACCTTAATCCCTGTCGACCAGAATCCACTGGTGGCTTTAACTCCGCCCACCAGTTCAGCCCGGGCACCTATGCTCGACACAAAAGACTGCGTGGGTCGGCAAGAATCCATTCGTGCCGCCATCTTAAAAAATCCCCCGGCACCTGAAGTGTTGTATTTCCTTTTACCTTCTGATTTCTGTATGAAATGGAAAAGAAAAAGAAAAGAAAAAGAAAAAGAAAAAGAAAAAGAAAAGAAAGTAATCTATTCTTGTCTCGAACAAGATTGCTTCGCAAGATGGGTCTGGTGGCAGTGGTGGATGAGGTGGGGGTGGCGCAGTACTGCGAACAGCGCCTCCTGCAGGCCTCCCATACCACGGACCGCGTGGGGTTGCTCATCGGTCGTCGGCGCCAGGATCGGGACGACGACACGGGCTTCCTCGTGGCGGGCCTCATCCCCACTCCCCTCCACACCGACGATGACGAGCCGAGTAGTACACCCACCCTCTAAGGATTTATATTATATTTCTTATTTTTATTTAATTCAGAAGAAGATAAATAAATTCCTTTTCAAGTTAATTTATTTTTAATTAAATTTGAATTTAATTGTATTCCTCCAATAATTTTTATTTCCTATTTTTCGCCTAAATTACTACTAATTTATATTTATTTAATTATTTATTTTATGAACATAAGAAAGAGATATTTTGCTGGGCTAACGAATTTATGTAAAAATAGAAGAGAAAAAGAAGAAGCAGCTCTCGCCGGTGGACGCAGTGGAGGCAGAGTGGGTAGCGGAGCACGCGCATCAGGCACTGCACGCCGAGACCTCATTTAGTGAATGTGACGTGTTTGGCACGCGTGGGCGTGTGGTATCTGACTTTCCACTGGCTTGCACACGTTGCAGGTGGATCGCATGCTGCCCGGCGGCCTGAGCATCGTGGGAGCATACCTGTGCACGGGCTCCAAAACGGCTGCGGCATTGCTCCCCAAGATGCACCAGCTTCTGTACAGCATCAGGTGAGGATTGTGAATGTACTCAATCAGAGGCATCGAACTCCAAAGTTCTCATCAGTGTACGTGCTTTCGTTCCATGTACAGGGAAGCAGCAGGATATCGTGGCAAGCAGCACGGAGGGCCTTCTGAGCTTCTTCTTTTGCAGATCTCGTCGGACACTAAGAAGTGAGAATTCCATCAGCGTCATTTGTAGAAGATGAGTGCATGAGGGCTCACAACCAGCCTTTGTTTCCTGTTCAGATACTCGGCCACAGCGGTCGATATAACGAACAGAAAGGGCGACACAAAGTCGGTGGAGTTAACTTTCCAGAGCTTTGTGTCCTCTCTCCAATGCTTCGTCTGCACGGTGGATATCTCTCTCACCGTACCAGTGGTTGCTGGGCAGAGCTCGCGTGAGCAAGTAGAGGTAAACACATCAATCTCTTCTTATGAAAGCTTGAATTCTCACGATCAACCGTTTGGCAGGCTGCTATTCAACGCGAGACAGAAACAATTCAACGAGGCCTCGCCATGATCAATCGGATTGTAGTAGACGAAGAAGCACCGATACATGGTAACAAGAAGTCTGATGGCAGTTACGCTCGCTCTATGCAATGTCTCGCAATTGCGTTGACTCATTCTTCACTCTCGGGACCCTTTTGTTTGCAGAGAAAGAGGGAAAAGGGAAGAAACAGGCAAAGCCATCCAAGGCCAAGCAACTGCCTGGATATGCTGTGTACATTGTCCGCAGCGTGTAGCCATAGGATTCCTTGCTTTCTCACTTCCTTCTCATCGGTAGACATGCCGTGGAGATCTTTACAGAAGGCCTGAGTCCCTCAGATCAGAATACGGTCACTGGCTCGTATACACTTTCAGGTACCTATGTGCAATCGCATGCTACTCTAGATGCTGTTAACCATAATCAAACGGTCTCCTATCTGATCAAACAGGCACTGTACACGGTCGAGCCTACTGCCATCCGAAAGAAAGCTATGGAGCGGCCATCAAGGCGCTTAAGGCTGACCTCGCCAAATCATTGGCCGCTCGTTTTGACTTCCTCTGCGAAGAACTGGAGCGGCGCGAGACCGAGCTTAATGACAGCAAAAAGAAGAAGGCCAACAGTATGCATTCCAAGCTTAGCTATCATGTGCGCTCTATTCCCTCCATTTAATCTTCACTCAGGCACGCGTTTCAATCCCTTCGGCGATAACGCTGCCGCGCCCAAGTTCGCGCAGAGCTGGGGTCTGCCACAGCGCGTCTTCTTCCCGTTTGTCATGCCCGTCCTCATAGCCGACTACCTCATGCCTTTCGAAACGATCAAGGTACTTAAATTCAGTGAGATAGTTTATAGTCTGTCGCCTCGTCGAGTGACCTGACCTTTGTGACTGCCTGGGTCCATAGGAGGATTGTTCTGAGAGAGCGAAGGCGCTGCTTGACCTTCAGCCCGCTGAAAAGGACTTTGTAACGCCTGAACGTTTCGCAGCTGGTACTGAAGTGAAAGAACCATCTGCGCTAGCGAACCAGATTACTGACGCAAAGCTCATGACATTCAGACAATCTTGAAGTTGAACTGTCGTCCTCCACCGAGCCAGGCCAAACAAGCAGGGCAGCGGTCAAAACAAAAAAGGTCGCTGCGATTGAGGTGGTGGCAGCGGGCGAGGATCGTCCTGACACGGAAGACGAAGCGGATACAGCGGAGGGCAGTGCGCTCTCACCAAGACAACCACTGCTTCCGGGAGAAAGCGGACAACGACAAGTGCAGCAGGGGGCTAAGAGTTCATCCAACGCTCTTTTTCTTGGCATGGCGCTGGCTGCCTTGATTGCTGTATTGGCGTTGGTGGCCGCTCTCGGTATAAGTACGTCCGTCTAAAGACTTAGCTGACCTACCATCGCTGGATGTCAACGAGGAGAGGCAGGAGGGCGCGTCAGAGCCAACGGGCATAGATTTAGATGGATTCCATCTTCTCTCTAGCTTTGAGCGCACACGCGTGATCAGAACCGAACCACACCGAGCGCATGGCCAAGCATCGTGCAAAGGCCTCGCGCGCTCTTCGCTCGTCCTCTGCTGCCAACTCTTCTTCCTCTTTCTGCTGCTTGGTGGCTTGTGCCTTGTCGACTGGTGCACTGGCGCCATCAGCCTTGGCATCAGAAAGGGAGGTGGCGCCTCGATGCTTGGCAAGAAGCTCAGCGTGGAGCATGCCGAGGTAGTAATAATAGTTGGACGTTTCGAGGTGGTTCGGCGGCAGGACGGCTTCGGCACAGCGCACCACTTGTTGGCAGTGGTCGAGCGACATGCGCGTGTATCCCAATGCATCGCTCACATTGATTGAGTCCACGTTGGCCTGCGCATATCCATCCCCACTTAGTTGATGTGTTTGTCAACTTAGCGAAACAAGGAGAAGTGCAGGCGTACCTGGAAGATCAAAGGGTGAAAGGGATGCAGCTGGAGCTGATTGGAGTCATCGGCGCGAGTGCCGATGGCGAGCAGCTTGTCGAGCATGTTCTTGGCATCACTGGTGCGCTTCTGGTCGTAATAGAGCGACTGGCTCGCTGTCAGCATGATCTGTTCAACATACCAAATCAACTATTAGTTGACACCGCATCCAATAACGGATAGAGTAAAACGGACCTCTATGCGCTTGAGAGCCTTGACCAACTCGCTTTCTGGTCGTGTGTAGCCGCATCCACCAGTGCACACAACTTGTCGATCCTCTGTTGCTCCTTGTTGATTGTTACCATCATCATTGTCGGCCAATAGGAGACCATCGCAAGCAGGTTCGGACTTGTGGTTGGGACACAGGAATGCACTCAGAAATCGATCCTGCACATCCCATCACCGCCACGCAGTACACAACCCTTCATCAGTTCACTTGCCTGGCATTTCAGCATTAAATACAAGCACGAAACAGAAATGGAAGAAAAGATGAGAAACCGTTGATTGAGGAAGAGGAGTCGAGCATCGAGAGCAGTTGCACTTGAAGAACTTGGTTCTCACGAGCTCTTCTCTTCTCTTGCTTCTGCTTTGGTAGAGATCGATGTACGAATAGCACAGCTCCTCTCCCGCCTTCACGTCTGATTTACACTGTCATCACATCTGTGGAAACCAGCGGCCTCAACATCGCAAATGTACCTCGAAGAGTGCGGATATGAAGAACTGGTCCACGGTTGTGGAATGTGCAGTTGGGTTGGCAGCTGTGGTTCATGAGTGATGCCAAAGCAAACAGACCCACCCCGAGAATGCGTTGAGGCATCACCAAGTGATGCAATCGGTGCGAGTTGGCGTTGATCCGACTGCATATCTGACCATGCGCCATGCCATCGATCATTCTCTTCTTGTGTACTGAGGTTGAACATAAATAGATAGATATACCTTGACAAAGTGACGAGTGGAGAGACGAGCCTCCTTGGGAAGATGACCAAGAACGAGTTTGCCTGCTGTGTTGATGCTTTCGAGCCACTCCTTCGAGCATGTCTCCTCATGGCCCACCATGCTCATCACTCCTTTCTCAAACTTGCTTCTCTTGGCTCCACTCTGCGCTCTGATTGTGTGGTTGTGTACCAACCGTCAATCAATGCATGAAACCTTGATCTCAGTGTGCGACTGAGGACGGAGAAAGAGAGAGAGGTATACTGGATGGCGATGATGCGTGTGGCCAAGCGAACAAGTGTCATGTCTGCTCGAGACTGTGATGCGATGTCGTGTGCATGCACGAAGGCCTTGTGCTCGATGGCGTGCACTGATGAAGCGCGCTCTCGGCACTTGGTCGAGCAGAATCCCACCATGCCGCACGATCCGCTTGACTCACTGCAACCAACCGCCCATCTGCCCATCCCCATCGCATCAACATCATTACACATCATCCACATTCACATAACTTGTCAGCTTGATATGTTTCAATGCTCTACTGTTAGAGTGAGGTTAACAAGCATATTGATCCATAGAAATAAAATAAAATAAAATAAAATAAAAATAACAACACTTTCAGATAACACTCACGTAAAGACACTAGAACGGAAAATGAAGGTCGACCAACAAAAAGCGTGGCGTTAACTCGGAGCTAAAACCAAGTACCTGGGCAGTTCCGCCATACAGTGATGGCACACTGTCGAGACGGAGTCCTCCAGTGGCTGCCACGCGAAGGCCAACTCTTCGAGAAGGCTCGTGCCTGCTGGGATATCTGTGCGCGCCACCACGCACGTGCCTTTGTCGTCTGACACGACGGTGGTGACCAGGTCGTTCTCCCACTTGACCCTCTCCACACCGTTGGTTTTTGTGCTCGTCGTCTTTCCGTTCATCAAACTGTTGCTATCTTGCTCCCCTCCTTCTGTCGGAGATGAAGATGAAGATGGCGCCGGAGATGTAGCCTCGGGAGGCACCTCATCTTCACTTCCAATGGAACGGAGAAGATGGGCATGCCGCATGTCACATGGTTTGATCTTCTCCTCGTCCTCTTCCTGACGATTTTTCTTGCGCCGATTTCGATTCCTTCTGGCGCTCATCTTCTCTTTGTTGGGGGAAGGTCAAAAGAACGAAAGCGAAAACGAAAGCGAAAGATGTTACCAAAACAATTTCCAAAATAATTTCGGAAACATTTAAGTTTTTTTAAAAAGGTAATTTCCCAAATAAAGTAAGCCCCATTTAAAGGGATAGGGTAGCTCTAAGAAACAACGTGGTCTCGCAGAACGTGGTTCCCTGGAACTTTGTGCTTTCATCTCGATAAGCGTTCCCGGTTCCCTCTTTCTCCCAGACTGATCATGGCGCAGGGCAACTTCTTCGTGTTTGACTGACTTGGCGGCAGCAGGCAGTCAAGATGAAGAAGACTCACCTGCCATGAAACGAACTCATATCTTTCATCTTTATCGGGTGTAACTAGGGAGAAGCGCAACATGTTCCATGAGTTTGACCATCAAATGCGTGGGTTGTAATGGAATAGGTAAAAATCGTTGACAGGGTTTATACATCTAGAGGGCATGGGAGACCTGAAGACCATCCACGACGGCCCTTCTCCCTTGAGTCGGAAGGCAGCAGACCGTCCACTGCGAGCTTGTAGAGGAACGACCGGAAGCTATCGAGTTCGGTAAATGTTGCAGGCGTTCTGAGGGAGCTTCGTGACGGCGCTCCGAGTGAAGGCCAAGTTAAGGAGACGTTTGTGGGCGGCAAGTCGTCCGTCATCAGCATGAGATTGCCTTCGTCAGGGTGGTGCTCCACTTCCAGCGGGCTGATGTAGGCAGGCACTGAGAAGCATGGCTCCTGATCGTCCGCTGTCGTTTCAGGGAGTGTCTCAGCCATTGGCATACTACCGGCTTTCAGGCACTGCGTGCCGGCCGAGCAGTAATGCTGTGCACTGTGGAGCTGTTGCTCCTCGTAGTCCTCCGGGAACAGCTCAGCCGCAAGAGGGTCGGAACACTCCATCGGGAAGATGTAAAGCTCTTGCGTTCGCTGTCGCGCGATGGAGTTGGCGCTGGCGCTGCACCGACGGCTTGCTACGGGCGTCGCCGCTGAGTTGGCAGTGAAGGGAGGAGGCTCCGAAGAAGTAGGCGGATCAGGGATGCGGAGCATGCGTGAGGTGTAGGGGCTGACCTGAGGCACTTCGGTCTCGCGTGAAACCCAGTGTTGCGAATAGGAGTGTTGATGGCTGGTCCATGGATCCTGCGCAGTAGCCGGAGGAGAGCACGACGAAGAAGAAGGAGACGGAGCCCTCATGAGCCAGGGACTGCGTTGGGGAGACACAGGAGGAGACGGCCTGGGGGGAAGCTGCAGGCGCGGTGAGCATGAGGAAGGAGAAGAGGATACAGACGAAGCAGGGGACGCCGAGCGTAGCGGGGAGTGAGCGAGTCGTGGAATCGTTCGTCTGACGTCCACACCGGGCGAGCGCTGGAGCTCCTCCCTTGTTCTGTACGAAGTGCTCCGGCGCAGAGACACTGACCTCGGCGAAGACGAACCTGAAAGCGGTACATGGGTCGACTTGGAAGGGCCCAGGGTGGCTTGTATCGTTTCGTGCAAGGCCGCCCTCATCCGCACCTTGGCTTCGTTCTCCTCGGAGTCATTCCACGGCGCCAGGTCTTCGCTCATAACGGGCATAGGCATCGTGTTCGATCGTGCCCTGGTAGGTGTGGTTGACGTGGAGGAAGTCGTGGTGCTGGAGGAGTCGTCGCCACTGGCGAGGAGAACGTCACCCTGGCTGTCCAGTCGTCGGCGGCGGAAGCACTTGTAGCAGTGTTTGGAGTTATCCCGGCCTCCCATCCGCGAGCTACGAAGTCCCGGGAAAGCGCGATGGACCAGCTTGCCGAACATGGACGGCATGAGCGCCAGCTTCCCTTCGGCTGCGCAGAGCTCCAGGTAGTCCGTGTACAGCTCTTCCTTCGTCATGGACACGGCACCTTGAACTTCGTAGTTGCTCTGCAACCTGGTTGAATTTTGAGATCAACCAACCGAATTAAGAGCCGCCATCTTACATACGAAAATACAAGCTAGGAGTGCTGCCTGCACTAACGTACCACGAGATGAGATATGGGCGGGTGTGGAACTCGCTGCAGGGCAAGTCTCCCATGTTGTCGATGCCTGTGGACTCTACTCGGCTGTGTTCCCTCTGGAAGGCAGCCAACATGTCCATTCCTTCTGTTCGTCAACCTGAATAGGACTGTTAAGTTTGACGAACAGAAGAGAGATAAGGGAGGGACACTTACTTGACGTTCTCGAACACAAGAGAGCTTGAGTGGTGGCTCGGGCAGAACCTGTGCCCTTGGTTAGAGAGTTGTGTGTGTGCTCCTGAGCGTTGTGTAGAATGAACAAGAGTGTGTTAGTGCGGTTGAAGTCGTGCCGGGTGGGATGCTATTCTTAGGTGCTACGCGGCAAGATCCGGAACCACCACCTGCCCAAATAGAGAGAGAAGGTAAGCCTTTGCTAAGGGTGACGGCAATGATCGCTTCCGCTGGTTGCTTCGAGGATGTCTCTTCCGTCTGTCCTAAATAAGAGCTTGCAACTCTGTTTTGACTCCAACCGGTAACGAAGGAGACGTGCCTGGCTACGAGGACGCGACAACACTTGCAAGCCTTGGAAATTGGAATTGTTCACAAAAGGACCTTTTATAGATGAGACATTACCTTATTTGGAATAACCATAGATCTCGTCGATATCTACCCTATCACCCTAAAAGAACAAGACAGCCAGATCATAGCTGAAGATATGTTTAAGATTACATTGGTTTTTCCTTTTGTCAAAAACAGACGGAGATAAGGATTTATATGAAATTTCCTTCTATTCCACCATGTGGTGGATTCTGAGACACAGTTAGGGATCATGTGGTTGGTTTGAGCGGAGTAACGAACAAGTTGGCTTCAGTGGTCCATGGCTTTTGAGGTATGACCTTTCACCACCGACTTGACCTAATCCTGGTCCTAGACAGTCCTCTCTTCCTTCTTGCCTGGACCTGGCCTATATAAAAGAGATAGATAGGGGTTGTTACAACACCAAGGATCTGTCCATGGTCAGGGGACATGGGGTTGGTGTTAGTTCAGATAAGATGTAAAGAACAGGGCGGAGATCAGTTCACACCACTTGTGGTGTTGTTTATTTTCCTCCGAGGCCGCTGCTTCGTCTTTCCCGGACCGAGAGTACATCCACTGGATGTCCGAAATGGGCCACCCAGTACCACATACACCTAGACCGGAAGAGGAAGGGAGGTAACTTGGAAGGCGAGTGGGAGCGAGCACTCTCGGGCAGTAGAGGAACCTACCGCGATTGTCGTTCCCCTGCTTCTCAGGCAGCCTTCGCATTCGCTCTTTGCGCCGATTCATCCAATGCTGGCCTCTCGTCGTGATAGTAGTGACAAGGCCATCACATGCCGACAGACGGGTCGAAGTAGGCATAGGCGTCTTCGGAAGCGTGATCACCGCCGTCCTCGTCGTTGCGGCAGCCCTCCCAGAGTTTGGCATAGGCCGATCCCGGACAGAACATCTTCAAGTTAAGGTTCCGCTGCTGCGCCATGATGAACTCGTCCAGGCTGCGGTAGGCCACATCCGCGTACACGAGCTCTCCGCGTTCATTCCTAAGGATGTGTAGGAGTAAGAGGGTGAAAAACGGTCCAATAGCAAGTGTGGTGCAGTTCTCTCCCGGTGGTGCATGACCAAGAACAAAGCAAGAGAGCGAGATAGCTTGATTTGGGTACGTTCTCTTAGAAGGTAAATTGAGATAGCTGAGCCAAGTTTGAAAGGAAACAAACTATACGGCTACAGCACTGGACCACAGTTCTTCACAACCACCAGCGATCGCCCAGTCCAACATGGAATCGGTAAATCAAAAACCTAACCGTTATTTGTTTCGTTGCCTTTGACATGAATAGGTAAATCTAATAATACGTCCACAACGAAAAAAAGAGATTCCCTGCAGTCGCGCGGGCAAGAGAAGGGAGGAGAGGACAACAGTGGTTACCTGTTGATGCGGATGTGTTTGGGTCCGGTCTGAGGCGAGTAGAGGAAAGAGATCGTGAACGATCCAGGCTGACTAGCGCTGTAGCAACACAGGATAAGGAATGCGAAGCGTTAACGGGTAAGTGAGCAGTCGCCACGGTTATCTAGATAGACAGCTCTTCAACTCGCACGAGTATGTGGGAAAAGAAGAAGATATAACAGAAAAGGGAAGAGTGCAAATCGAGCAAAACAGGAACAGGGACAGCGTCAACAAGAGGGACACGAACAGGACAGAACAAGGGAGAGAGAAGAGAGGCCACACAGAGTAGTAGTCTCTCGTAGCAAGGAACCGGTCCCACGAGTTAACAGTAGCTGGAGCTCGTACCTAAATCGTATGAGGAAGGAACCCTTAGTCGCCGCACGCAGGCGGGATTCAGCCTCGATTCGTGAGACGTCGCCAAAGAACCACCTGCACGTCCAAGGTACCCATACCGTTACAACAGAATCAATCGAATCTTCCTGAATCTATCTTGAAGAGATTGGCCGCCTGCGTACCCTTTAGAGGTCACGTTAGCCACGTTGTTCAGGAATGCGTTGGCCTTCGAGTCAAGCGGCCCAAACCACTGTAACGCGTTTCCCCACGACTCCAACGTGACCGACTCGCTCACCGGATCACCTGGGGGAAGTTGCGTTGCGTCGATCACAGATATCAGATCGACTGCTAAGGAACGAGCAAAGAAAGCTATTGCTGTACAGAGGAGCAGCTTGAGTGAAGCTATGGTAGGCTCGGTGTCCTTATACTTGCTCGACGAAAGGTTGAAGTACTTTCGGAAGGCCTCAAGCCACTCGCTCCAGCTGATCACGTCCTGCAGTGTGTAACCACATCAGTCACGCGATGCATCACGATAACAAAACGGAGCGATATGACGTACATATTCTACAAAGTGTTGCATCCAGAAGGCCTGCCCTGTGGTGTCCTTGACTGCCGATTGAATGATGATAATATCCAGCGTGTTCTCCTTCAAAATCTGCTCGAACGACGGTCTGCCGAAGCCACGCAGCGAAGGTATAAGTGATTGAAACTGCTCCTCTCATTAACGCTGATAGCATACCTAACGGTAGGGTCGCTCTGCCAGCAAGAAGTGATAAGCTTCTTCAACAGAGGTGGACAGTCATCGGGTATCTCTGGTCGTTCTTCATCCAGCGCCACAGCTTAAGGGAGAATGTATGTCAACATCCGTTGCATTAATATGAGGTAGCGCAGGCTCCCTTACCCTCAATCAGTTCATCCAAGGATTCGAAGAGACCCTTGTACGGCTCCTCCATAGTGTACAACTCCCAAAGCACCACGCCTGTGCGAACCACCGCAATAGTGTGAGTCTAAACTAATACATTGAGATTATTCAACAGTGAGCAGCGCGCACCGAAGGAGTAAACATCGACTTTCTCATCAAAGTCCTTCTGTAGCAGCAGCTCGGGCGCCATCTGCATAACCGCAGATGTTAGTCCGGCGTATTGAACAGATGATAGAGACTGCGGATGGACGTACGTAAAAGGGTGAGCCTACCATCTCACCATCGCCAGCAGCCTCCGGGTTGTAAACCTTGGAAAGACCGAAATCTGAAGCAGTGATCAGCACACTCTGTCAACAGAGAAGAGTCAAGAGACACAGGTTTAGGTCCGTACCGGCAACTTTTACGTTCCAGTTTTGATCCACGAGGAGATTTCCCAGCTTTAGGTCCAAGTGAAGGAAAGGCGGTTTGAGGCGATGAAGCCAATTCATACCCAGCGCGCAGTCCTTGCCAAACTGAAAGATTCCTTAGGTTAGTCATGCAACATGCATGCCATATGCGGTTCTCTCAAGTTTACCTTCATTCGCTGTTTAAAGGTGAGTTGGGTCTTGTTCTTGTGGATGATGTCCTCCATAGAACCGCGCGGCATCAGTTCCGTGACTATCATGAGCTGATCGGCCTCGACGCATGCACCCATGAACAGCAAGATGTTGGGATGTCTGAGTTTGTTCATGATATCAACCTCATGCTTGAAGGCATCAAGAGCCTCCTGGTCGATCTCAGCAGCTAAGAGTTTCTTAACCGCCACCTCCTTGCCATGGAGCTTGCCCGCATACACCACGCCTGTGGTGAAACGAACATAAGACAAATGGATGAGTGGACAATTGTCAAGAAACAAGATGGCCGCATGGAAGTCTCACCAAAGGCGCCCTTGCCCAGAGTGCGTCCGAGAATGATATCGTTTGCACTAAGCTCCCACACGTGCTTG